>JAGFPH010000808.1:367885-387267 GCA_018207615.1 Philaenus spumarius
CAAGAATATTAATTCACAAATGTCCTATAGTAAAAAAGTAAACATTACAATGTTAAACTATTTCTAGTACTTCTTATTTCAGTTGGATTTATAATTCAAAGTATTTAAAATTAATACAAGCTGAAATAAAATGCATTGAACAGTTTAAAACAAAACAAGAAAAAAAAAACTAACACAAAATTATATTTATTTATTTATTGCTTACTGGTTTGGTTGATAAAATTATTTGTATGGAACAAGTCATATAAATTAAGTATAAACAAGTATAAAACAATACATTTGGTCAATACTTACAAAATACAATTAAACAACAAGAAGACAAATTTTCAATAATTAACATAAATACACAAAATTTACAAAATTTAAATCTGTAAGAATACGTGATTAAGAAAATAATTTAAGAAGACAAACACATAGCAAAAAAAAAAAAGAAAAAGAGATCACATCTTTCACAAAATAGTATCATGAAGCAAAAACTTCATCCACCGAGTAAAAGGATCCTGACAATAGAAAATATTTAAGACTCTTTTTAAAAATCCTGTTGTTTGGTGAACTTTGAATTTCTCAGTGCAAACATACCTGAGATAATTTCGGCACTAATACTGCTAATGTGGTCATTCCAGTTCAACTTGTCATCGTCAATTAGAAGACCCAAACATTTTATTGATTGCACTTCAAGTACACTATCACCTAGCATGACACTTGGTGTCTGATTTGAGCTATGCTTTCTACTAAAGTGTATGTAGGCCTACTTGGTTTTATATGGATTTATTGTTTAATTTTTTTCAGTGTCCAGTGGCATTGACTAAAATGCAACTAAGTAAAATATTTAATTTTAAAACACAAATGCTTATTTATTCAAAAAATATACATAATTCAACATACACAAGCGCACTCACAAAAAGCACATTCATACAAAATAATACATATAAAAGTCCACAAAACTAAGAAAATCAATACTGTATTATAATACTAAATAAACTAAAATACTTAATTACTTGCTATTGCTCAAACACACATAATGTATTTACAAAAGCACACTAATTATTCCACCACACTCCAATACAAGAACACTTGAACCATTTTACTCAAAGACTTTTACAAGAAAGTCTTGAGTAATTTTGAAAACCTGTCATGAATGTCAACAGATGTCAGGCTTTAGAAATAAGTTCCACAAGCGGCAATCATATTCAGAAGTATATACACACAAAAATAGACATGTTTAAAGACACAAAATTAAAATTATACTATTATTAAGTAAAAAACAACAACTCTATTAAGTAAAACAAAACACTATTAAGTAAAAACAAAACACTTTTAGTTAGAAACAAAACACTAATAAAAAAGTAATTTAATGAACTTAAACTACTATTAATTAAAACAAACATTAGTTCACAAAACGTGTTATAAGTTGTTGCATATTTACTGTAAAATATTTCCTTTGTGATACACTTTGAAGACTTTCTTATTTAACAGTAAGGTATGTGAAAGATAACATGATTATTTTCCCAAACGCATTTCACCTACCTTCTCGTCGTCTTCAGATATGTGCTACAAATAAATCATAACTCAATAAAAGTTCAAGTTATTAGTTATAAATTGGTCATTGCTTATAAATTTGTGTATATTACGTCACTATCATTTCAGGAATTTCTGTTCCACTTTTTTATTGCTAAGAAGCAGTATTTGTAAATATTTTCAAAAATCTAGTCAATAATCGTCCGTGTATTAAGTCACTTTTAAATTAAACTTATGGAAATGTTTCATTCTGAATTACATTTGTTTTCTTCATTTCGCATCTTATGTTTTGATTGGTGTTATGTAGTAAATACATATAATCAATTTTTATTCGTGTTTATTATATGGGTGGATAAAAACTGTTTGTCAAAAATGTTGGTAGTTCAAAATATTTGATATAATTGGAACACTTTATCTTCCTTTTTCAATAATAATATGAAGTGTACATAACAGACCACGAGCCACGTTTAGTGAAAAAAACGAACCAGTTTAGTAGACTACTTCAACCTCACTATTTCTTAAAGAAGAAAACAAACTTTTTTTAATACAAAAGGCATATGGGGTGGGGTCGTTTTTGAAGAATTTAAGTTAAGAGTTACAAAATGTTAAAGATTTAAAATAGTGGAGACCCTGTTTCTAAACGAATTCGTTTTCTCACTAAACATGGTGTAGGCTACAAGTGAGGGTTAAACAAACATCTAAAAAAGGGTTAAACATATTAATACTACATTTCACAGAAAGATTTTTACAAACATTTTTTTGTATACTATGGGAAACCCCAGCGTGCTTCTCACGCCAACACCGTTGGAACCTCCTATACAGATAATCATGTTATGTTTTATTTATAATAAATGTGTAGGATTAATAATAACCCCAAAGTTAAGATGGTAAATAATGATAAATGTTCAAATGAAATTATTTCGTATATTTAACAGCAGTTATAATAATAAAGGTTAAAAGAACCAGCAAGGCTCAGGTCTACACTTTAATAAAAACCTAACCTAAAAGTCAGAAATACAAATAATTGCTTCAAAGTTTGAAATCAGGTGTTAATGGAAACATTGCAGCAAACAACTATGTTATGTTATTTTATTCAATTGGTTGCTATGGTAATGAATGTAAATACGTTCAAGAAATATGCGTTGGTTCATTATTCCAGGCCTAACCTAAGATTTTTTCCGACTAAATTTACAAATATTGAAATAAAAAATGTTTTATCAAAATGAATAATAGCCTATGTTTATTAGTAAAACTATTTTTTCATTCGGTTCAGTAGTTCCAAAGATTACCCCCCCCCCCCTACATACAAAGAAACAAATTTGATTATAGTAGACCCTATTAGTATAGAAAAGCTATATTTTTCTCTTAATATTTTCGAACGTTAAACGCTTAAAGTTAAAAACAGAGAAACTGTTTTTTTTTTTAAATAATTACAAGGGAACCAAATCGTTCGCTCTTTTAATGCTGAAAAGACTCTTTATTTTTAAACTTTTTTAGACTCATGAGACCAACAGTATCTTTTATATTGTTAGTTTAACTGATCGTTAAGATTTATACTAAAATTTATTCTGTCCTTTAATGTTAAAAATAAAATTAACTAAATACTTTGTCTTTTGTCTCTTTGTTTTTAAATGGCCTACGGATATCTATAAAGTTTAAAATTAAACATTGGCCACAATTTATCATCGTTAAGTTAAAGATTTTAATAATATTCAAAAAACATATAATTTACTGTTTAAAATGTCCTGCTAAATTGAGTATCGGTTTCTCTTTAAGTTATTCGATTTCTATTGAAACAATTACAAAATGTCCGACCGAATGAAAAAATTGTTTCTGGACCTATATTTCTAAACTTTTTATTTTATTTTGTAGCTCTAGTCTAAAATGTTTACATGCAATTTTAAATTTAACTTTTAAAGTGTAATTTTGATTTCTCCCCCCACATTCGTTTTTTGGTTTATTTCTTATGGTAGCTAATGGTGTGCATGTTTAGTAGCCTACTGCATGTTGGATATCTAATTGTGCCCAGTGATGTGGGGTACTTACCCCTCTTCTGTGTTTTCAGGTGGCCTCTCTTCCATGGGGATGCCTCCCGGCGTAGGAGTGGGCAGCGGCTCGCTAGAGTGGACGGGCCAGGTGACCGTCCGTAAAAAACGCAAACCCTACTCCAAATTCCAAACGCTCGAACTGGAAAAAGAGTTCCTCTTCAACGCCTACGTCTCGAAGCAGAAGCGATGGGAGCTGGCGAGGAACCTGAACCTAACGGAAAGACAGGTGAAGATATGGTTCCAAAACAGAAGGATGAAGAACAAGAAGAACAGTCAGCGACAACAAGCGCAACAGCAGAACAACAACAACAATTCCAGCAACAACAACGCCAACCATCATACGAACCATCCTCACCACCAGCATCACGTCGTCAACCACCACGGTACGACAACCAACGGCTCCTTGAAACACCATCAGTGACCCGCACCGTTCTCTGGGGTAGTTTTCGGCCATCATCTGCACCACCATCATCATCATGGTGTTGCTACTTAAATGGTTATTTTTAATGGGCCTAAAACAATGGTTTGTATTCCCGTGTGGAAGAAAGAATACCAAAGTTTTTCAGAGTACTGTATTAGGTATTATGTTGTGGATTTTGCTACGTTAATAGCATTGTATTATTATTGTTCGTTGATTGCACAAGAAACCAACATCGTCAGTTATTATTTTGTTTTTATATTTTAAATTATCTTATAAAAGTGTTTCTTTACAAATTATATTATCAGGGAGTAATAATTTTATTAAATTTACTATTATTTTCTTTTTAAATAGTTTTCCGATCCTGATGTTTAAGTTTTGTTTTTTTAATTTTGTGTAGACCTAAAATATAATCTAGATTTATTTTATTTAAATTGTCTTGTTTTATTTCAAGTTTAAACATTGTTTACGTTTTTCGTTTTAACAAGATAAATAGATCTTTACTAAATGTGATTGAAATTGCATAATAAACATAAATTTAGTGTAATTAAGATGTCCTTAATTTTAAATGAAGTTGGAAAGTTATGACAGGTAAAGTCGTTAATTTGATTAGATAAGGTAAATTTAGTATTTTACTGACTTTTTGAATTCTGAATTTGAAAGTTATTGATAAAAGTTCACTGGTAAAAGAAGTAAAAATAAAAAAATAAATAAAATTTCAAGTAAATTAGAAAACAACCTCACTCTGCATTTTGTTTTATTTTAATAAAAGTAAAACAGTTTAATTAGATTATGTAATAAATTAAAAACTTCAAAACTGTTTATGTATTACCTTTTTAAAAATTGGTATAGTGAAAAAAGCTGGCAAATAGCAAATTATCACATTAGGCATGGATAGATAGGCTACTTGCGTAACAAACATTTTAATAAAATCTAATAATTAATTGTGCTCATTAAATTGAATATTTAAAAAAATGAAAATTTATAATAAACAAAACTATATTTGAATATAAAGCAATATTTAACGAAATCATTATTTGCGAATTTGTGAAATTGAATACTGTTTACTTTAAAAGAATTTATGAAAACGTCTAGAAGAACCGGCTAAGAAATGTGAACTTTAAACACAATTGCAATGAAAATTAAGTTAACTCAACTTATTTTTACCTACTCAAGTTTTGACGGAATAAAACTTGAACTCATATTCTCACAAACGATACGTTCATTTACTGAAACTGGTTTCAACGACAATGACGCCATCTTCAGTGATGCACGAACTACAATAACCAATCTATAGGTAGCTCGTGATTGGCTGAAGATGGCGACATTATCGTTGAAACGCGTTTGAGCTATAAACGTAGTGAGATTCCATGTTCAAGTTTTATTCTCTCAAGTCAAGCTCAATATTTATTTATATGCATGTTTCAATAACAGATTATTCTTTGTTACTTAGCTGAAACTTCTAGGGCTGCAACTGATGATGTCGTCAAAACGTCTTCTTGCCGAAAATTATGAATTTTTAAATCTCTCAGTAATCAGTGATCCATTTAGGTAATGAAATGGCATTTTTACTTGTCTCAAAATATTTTCAAAATGTTACGATTGATATTTAGCTAAAGGAGATACCCTCTAAGATGAAAACTGCTCAATTTGTATAAAACGTATGTATGTATTTGATATTACTTGGAACGAATGCATTTCTTACTCTTGTTTAATTTAACCTCATATTTTTGACTGTAACCTTGGCAGATTGTTTAATTGTTATTAAGTAACTTTATGTGAAGTTGTAGGTGATTGTTCGTCTGCACCACTTAAAGGTAATTAATAATTTAATGTAATGACATGGCTACAGACAAACACAAACTTAAACATGCTTCGTTTCAGACAACAGACGATGACACGTCATCGAAACGTTTTCTCACTAAAAGTATTCAATTATTGACTAATCGCTCGGTATTTGTGTCTCAAAATATTTTCAAATCGTTATTGTTAATGTTGCACTCCGACTGAACCCAACTCGATCGAAACAATCGCTTCGTGTTCAGGATTAATATTTGAAATCGGCAAACAAAGGTTTCAAGGCTTGTCCCGGGTAATTAAGTCATTAGTAAGACTTGAGATTATACGCGCCGTGAGTGACCTTGGAATTACGGCGTCCGGCAATGAATCATGCGCGGCACGTTCTGCGCAGACCTGCATCTCACGATGTGGCTAGCTCCCAAATTTGGCAAAGCTTTCGTTTTTTGAAACGAGGAAGAACTGCGAATGGAAAAAATATTTATATTAATAATAATAGAGTTTCTTAAAAATTACGTTTATTCCTAATTTAAAATGTTAATAACAAAAAACTTTCTTTAAAATAGAGTTTAATTTTAAAAATACTTAAGTCCATAATAATAATGTTTCCTAATAATAGTATTAAGTTTAAAAAATACAGAGGATATTGTTAAAAAATGTATTAAAATTTTTTTTAAAATAAATTTCTCTGAAAAATATAATCATACATGTAACAAAAATAATGTCATTCCCTCCCACCACTCCACTGGTGTATTTCGTACCAACTATTTCTGAATACAGTACTAAATATTAACAGTAATATGCAACTAGCCATTGTGGCATTGGTATTTTCAAAAAGTCTACCAAGTCGATTTTGTGTTGGCTGGAAAAAAACATTGTAAGAATTCAAAACATGTATTTAAAAATGCATACATAGTCGATTCTGATATATATATAAATTATTATTAAAACTATGTGAGAATTTTAATTGTCTTTATTTTGAATCGTCGTGAAATCATGTTTTCTATATGTGTAGAAATACAGAAACATATAATGCATTTTTAAAAGTAATATGATTTAATCTGAACAGGTTTTTAATGTCTTATACATTACCAAATTAAATTAAACTATAACACAATCAATTGTCAAACAAAAAATTTGTGAAACCTATTAAAACAGGTTTAATTTTGTTAAAGTCTTGAAATACAAATAAATTAAATTTTGTGAAGTAAATTTACTAAGAGAATTTAGTTTGGGAAATTGTTGTCCTTAACCAACAACGAAAATTAATAATGATGTTTTGAAATACTAACAAATAAATGCTGTGGTCTGTTTATTTGTAAAACCAATTTAAACTATTATTATTTTAAAAATATAACTCATAATTTTTAAAAAATCTTTTAAATGTTATATTTTTAATAGTAGTTTTTGTATTGCTTAATAGTTTTGTTGTTACGTTAATGTTAGACAAGTAAGTAACTCAGTATATATATATATATACAACCATATATTATTCACGAAACCAAAGTATTAATTTTATCAATTACTGTGTTTTATTTTACTTTCAAGATTTGTTCAATTTTTGTTTCTATTTGGAAAATATTTATGTATTTGCCTGTCATAATACAACTTTGTATCTTTTTATTCAATATCAAATATGTTAAAATCATATTATTAATATTTTTATATTGCGGAAAATGGAGTTACCATATTAAGTTTCATGTATTTTGGTTTTTACAAAAAGACAAATTATTACTCCCGTTGTTGAAATTAAATTTCTTTTGTTTTACGTTTAAGATTGTTGTGTTTGAAATGCAGGGTGTGGAAATTATGTTTTCGATTTAGGTTGGTTCGTGAAACGGCCCGAAATGTTTTGACAAAAATAAAACGACCCCAGAGAATAGCGGTAAGACTATTTTTACTGTGAACACTTTCAGGACATCCGAAACGCGATGTGTATTATATAAAAATAGTAAAATTGGTGTAGTGCGAATGTGTGTTTATTTCTTTTGAGCTTAGCGGGCCTTAGGTCGCCGTATCCGTGACTGTTCATAGTACAGAAGGCACACAAAAACATTGTCTATCCTTAAGTGTGAATATTTAGAAGAAATACAGTTTTCGAATCTCAAAAAATATTTAATAACATTTTAAATATCTTGTAATGTTAATTTTACATGGAGAGAAGAAATGTTGGCCATTCTTAATTTAGTGGTTTTGTTGACAATTATGAAATATTTGTTTTTTAAATGTATTTTTTGTACAATTTTGTACAGTTTGTTGATTGTTGTGCTGTATCCGTGCAAGTGAATATATTTGTAATATTGGTGGGAAGTCGATAAGGTGGTTTATTTATTTCATTTAAATACATTAATTCTGTGATAAGGCATAACTGCAATGCAATATATTAGCTTAAACATTATGTACACATTTATTATTTTAATTTAAATAGTAATTGTAGCCTTTCTAAATTTACAAACACAAATTTTACAAAGGATAATTCCACAATGTGAAATTATCACAGCATCTAATATTATTTTATGTATTTTCAAACCTTGAAAATTATTTAAAAAAAAGTTATCGAAGCAAAATTTACAATTGCTTAAAATTAAAATTTTGTGGTAATGTTTTATTTTTTCAGACATTAAGAATGGTCAGTTTTAACTAAACCATTTTAATTAGAAGCAGCTATTTTAAATCAGGATGAATAATGTGCACAAAATAGCTGGAAATTCCTTTCTGAAATAAAGAAGGGAGAAGAGACAAGCACATGTTTTATATAAAATATAAACACCCTCAATACAAATTAAGTAGTATGATTATTCCTTCTTGGGCTTGGACGAAAAATATTGTTCACCAAAAGAAATCGAAGATAGATTCCAAATTAATTGAAGTTCATTTAGAAAGTTATAGATCTGTTCCAAAAATGGAGTTTAAGTTTTAATAAATTTCTGGCACGATATTATGGGTAGTTCATCTGTATGAGAAAAATTATGGGTTGATTTTTCTTAGATAATTTTATTTCATTCAGAAAACTTATTACAATGTTTTGTGTTGTGTATAAATACATTCAATTTCACCGTAATTAAAAACGATTTACTATTTTATATTAATTTCAAGCACACGCAGTTCCTATTAATGTATTTAAATATAAATAAACAAATAAATACACATTAAGTTAAAAACTCTAGTGTATTTTCGGTTCTGTAATATTGTAGAATTGTATAAAACCAAGTATTTATTTGAATACTTTATGTGTAACTAACTAGGCAGTTTAATTGTTAATAAATATAAACCAAAAACAGGATTAATTTGTGATTTTATTTAACTTACCTTATCTTGTAACTATATTAGAATATCGTTTTATTGTAGTATGCACTACCGTTCTAAAAGTATTTATAATAAATGTGACTGCGGAATTTTAATTATTTTCCATATTATTCAAATCAAATTAATATTTACTAATTTAAAAGTCTATATTGGACTATATAATACCAATAGTTCAATAGATTTTAATGCAATTTCTTGATAGTTACTGACTAAATTTATTAATTATAAAATTCAGTAAAATGTTAGAAACAGCAAATTAACTGGAATGAAAACTTAGCAACAAAAACGATAATGCAAATATCAAGTCACAGAAATTAGTTTTCTATTTTTAAAATATAGTTTTGAAAAATTGATAAAATTCAGTAACTCGATGAATCAACATTCTTTCCGGTAAATGATGAAGGAATCAATTTAAGTTTGGAAAATTGCTAAAAAAATATTAACATTAAAATACATAAATTAATCCTGCTTTGGAAGATTTCCGCCAAATGTATCTAAAATTATTGTAAATTGGTTTGAACTGATCTCGTATTCTTCAGATCTAAACATAAACGTCTTTATTTCTTAGTCATTGAAAAATAACTTCTTTATCACAGATTGAAAACCAGAAAAAGGAGTTAAGTACGGTTTTGTTATATTTTTTTAAACATGTTTTACAAGTACAAATTAAAAGATTTCCCTTCGATACTTAATAAATCAAAACAGTATTAGCCCAAGTTTCTAAAAAAACATTGGTTTTTACTTTGTTTATAAACTAGCTTCATTAACGGAGTTAAGTTCTTAATTTTCTTTTTCAAAATCATGTATAACTAGTATTTTACTTCAAGTAGAGTGAAAATGAACTGTGCAATAAACCTATGTAGACTTAAAAGTTTGTTCTACTTAATTTAAGTATTAAAAAAAAAACTTCTCGAAAAACCCGAATTATAGATTTTACTGTCTTTTAACTGACAAAAAAAGTAAATGTTGTAATTAGTCCTTAAAAAATAGACTGTTAATATCGTCCTTTAGATGTATTATAATATATACATAACTTTTTTATGAGATATTTATTTACGTTTTTTATTTTGTAAATTTAAATGTTTTTCTGTTCTTTCTTTAGATATGTAAAATAGTCTATAGATGTTCTAATTAAAAAACAATATGTTTCAACATTTCTTTAAATTCAGGTTACCAGAGGGATTGTTTACCCCCCCGTGCGTAGTTGTGTAAGATATGTGTTCAATATAATCTTTCTTCTCCGTGTTTGTCGTAAGTTTTTCATTTGACACAAACTTATTGTTAAGAAAGAAGAAAGAAAACAAAAAAGAAACCCCTAGTGTATTTGTATAGGATAAACAAACTACTGTTAACTTTAATATTACATGTGTTGATATGAAAGTTTATGTTTTTAAAGGAATCAAATAATATATACAGTCTTTTTACTTAATAATTGGCGTTCATTGTTAAAGTGTGATTTTTTTTAAAGTTGTGTTTCACTTTTTCCAACAACAAAACATGTTTCTGTGAATTTGTTAGTTTAGAAGGTATTGTTTATTTGTATAATTTTTTTTGACTCGAAACAAAAATCTGTACATAAATGACTATTATTAATTACTCAATATAAAAACTACATAAAGTAATAAATAAATAAAAAAAAGTGAAAAAATAAATTGTCGTATTAGTAATAATTAAAAAGAGGTTTGCTTCTCAAATCGGTTTCACATTGTGTTTTTTGTAAATTGTATCCAGATCCCGAGATCCTTGTTTTGTTTTTCAGCAATGTTGAGGAGATTTCAACAATGTTTCTAGACTTTACAGCTAGATTGTTAAACCTGAATCGTGTCTTACAATCATATTCATTCACTTAGCATACATTAAATTTGTTTACTTAACCTGACAACTAAATACTAAGTACATAAAAAAGTACAACATATCCAAGTTATAATTTTAAAATCACAGTTTCAAAAAGTACATATTTTATATATTCTCGAATATCGCGCGTGTAATTACATTACAACTTTCATAAATTTACTGGAGTTGTTAAACTTATAAACAAGAAATATACAATTTAATACCAATCTAATAACTTTGGGAATTTCAAATATTTCTTGCCAGATTCTAAGTTTTAATTTAACAGAAACTTTCTAATATATACAATTTACATTATATTACTTAGACTAATTCAAAGATGGGATTGTTGGTGCTTTCTGTCTCACTTTCACAGTATGATCCTCTGTGGGGTTTTACATATACTATATATATATACAAATTTGCTTGGATATGGTTGTACACAAATTTCCACACTAAAACAAGATCTATTTTTGGATGCTAGCAGGAGAAGATGTACTGGTAAGTAACTTAATTAAATAAGTTCAGTTAGTAATCTCAAATATTGCTCTTACAATATTAGAAGAGTAGGGGAAACCCCTGCGTGCTCAGCACGCCAACCCCGTTGGCACCTCTATACACATAATCATGTTATGTTTTCTTGATAATAAAGAATCATGATTAATAATAACCCCAAAGCCAAGATGATAAAAAATGTTAAATGTTCGAATCAAATTATTTCGTATATTTAATAACAACAGTTATAATAAAGGTTAAAAGAACCAGCGAGGCTCAGGTCTACACTTCAATAAAAACCTAACCTAAAATTTATAAAACAAATAATTGCTTCAAAGTTTGAAATCAGCAATGGAAATACTGGAGCAATAAGCTGTATTATCTGTTATTTAATTCAATTGGTTGCAATGGCAATAAATGTAAATACATGTGTTGGATCAGTCTAGGTCTAACCTAAGATTTTTTTCGTACTATATTTACAGATATTAAAATATATTTTTGTTAATCAAAATGAATTAAAGCCTATGTTACTCAGGGATAGTGCTATTTTGTGTTAATAAAACCATTTTTTAATCGGTTCAGTAGTTCCAGAGATTACCCCCTACATACATTCAAACAAACAAACAAATTTACCTCTATAATATTAGTACAGATTACATTGAAGCCCAGCAATAAAATAAGCTACCCACACGTTGTATTGGCCTCTTTATACAGGGACACAATAAACAGACAACAACTTTGATTTAAAGAAAATACAATAATCTATTTCTGATATATTATGATGGGCCGGCATGTAAGATAGTTTTAAACCTTTTACTCAAAATTCCCTACTAACCGACACATTATATTGGTCCATACAGATTACCATTTCCCTAAATAGATAAAATATTATCTACAAATTTTAAACATAAATTATGTGAACAACGGTGCAAATGTGCAGCAATGGGACAAACAATATTATCTTGAACTAATCTTTAATAATTTAATTTTGCCTTCACAATATATTTTTCTCAAAGTTAATAATTAAATATTGAATAGGATTAAATCTTCGTCCCCTCTTTTCAAAGTTTGTTTGTATCCTTTGTATTCTGACAAAATTTAGAACAATTGTGTAGCAATGACTGCGGTAGCTAACAGAAACTAAATTCGATTTGTCCAATAAGCCCGATCAAATAAACATAGTATTTTAAAGTGGAATGCAGAAATGAAAGTATTGCTGGTAGGATGCTTTCATGTATCGCATGGCGTTTTCTAAAGTAAACTATTCCCAAAAGTTTAAAATAAGAATGCAATGTATTTAAATGTAAACTATGTTAATACCGATATTTCAAAATCCTCGTGGACGTCATGCAAGTTTCTCTGACTATATAAATACTCATATTAAATGTATAAAAGAAAGAGAATGTATAACTTGTATTTATAGTTTAGAGATGAGGATATTGTTAAAGGTGTAATGTAAACATATTCTGGTAAATAAATAAAATAATCTTACGGTATATAAATATTTAAGTAATAAAGTAAAATTATTACTTTGCTCAAAATGTTCATCACCGTCTTTTTAGAACATAAATCATTTTGTATTCAATTATTACAAATTTTGAAGTAGAGTTGAGAAGTTAATGTAATTAAATTTCCAATAAAAGTTGCACTATACTTTTAGTAGGTTATTTTACTTTTTGCAAAAGACTGCAAGTAAATTTGAACCTTACGAGGACGGTGCAAACAAATATTTATCAATTTTCAACTGCACTAAATAATATTAAGTTATGATGAAAGTAATTCTATTCAATTGGATTTCTCAAAAGTAAAACTTTAAGTGATTTCTTTGAAGCAGTCATATATTAAAAATGTACATAAACGCTAAGTTTACGCAATTAATAAGTGCAAATTTCCTAAAATTTGTATAATCTGGTAATTATTTGCGTTATATATCAACATCATATATTCCGGGAGACAATACACAAGTTTGTTCTAATAAATTAGACCACATTTTTATTTCTTGAGTGTATGCCTACAAGTTCCTCAATTATCTTTTTATTTCAAATACCAACACAATATATCCATTTTAAAAGAGTTCAACTTTTCTCTGTGCGAGAGTAGATAAATTAGTACATGCATTGACTAATTTGGCACATCTATGAGAAGGTAAACATTCTTACCTGATACATACCCACCCAAATGGTTTGTGTTGAATCACTAAATAATGTTGACAGTAATTTTAGTTATCTATAAATATCTGTTTCAAGAATGTGTGCAACTCATTATGTTCTAGTAGACACCACAAACATTGAAATTTAAGAGCGTCAATAATATTTGCATAAAATAACTTGTGATCAAGTTTAAAACAAACCACTCTCAAGATATTCAGTAAACAAAATTTCAAATAGATAATGTTTGTAAACACTTTTATAAAAAAATAAAAAAATAAGTCCTAATCTATAGGTATAAAAGCCAAATCCACTGACTCACTGATCACGATTTTTCAAAAACTACCGAACGTATTGGGACGAAATTTGGTATGTAGCTTCCTTCAGGACCATCAGTGCTCACTAAGAAAGGTTTTTAAAAAAATCTAAATTTTAGGTGGGGTTTGGGGGGTCAAAGTTACTAAATCACAATTTCTTTAAAACTACTGAACGGATTTTAATGAAATTTGGTATGTAGCTTCCTCTAGGGTCGTAGGTGCTGCCTAAGAATGGGTTTAAAAGAATACCCATACTGCCTAGTACTTCAATAAGATTGTGATATTTAGATTTTATTAAAAACAAAAATGCCAAAAGAATCCACTATTGATTTGGCCTAAATTATTTCGATTTTAGATAGTTTAACCATTTTAGTTTCTATGCCCTTTTTGAAGCCTAAATTTAATTTCCTTTTTTAATTTTAAATCTGTCCTATATTTTTAAGGTACCTTCGTTGAATTGAATTAAAGTTTTCGTTTAGACGAAATCAAATCAATATTTCTTAAGCTCATTACCTTTATTTAGTTTGGCAATGCAAAACTTAACAAAATATCTTACAAGTACGTTACATATTTATTATTTACTTACTTTAAATTAAATAGTAATTGTATCCATCTAAATTTACTATCGCAAGATAGTTTTTAAGCAAACTTTTTACTTTTAGTTTGGCATGATCATTATACTATGTAATCATGCTATGTAAATACATATATACTATGGAAATCGTATTTGCGTTTTATAGAGTGCTGCTAAGGAGTGAAAATGTAATAACAACTCCTAATACAATAAACATTTATTACTATGCGGCGAATGTTTGTAAGACTATCTTGTACCTGCTATTACATTATTAAAGCATAACACTGAAACTCATGGAACAATTTCAACTAAACTTGCTACACGTATAACTTCCTATCTCAACAAATTACGGTACAAATATTCAAAACCTTTGTATTTTGAAACAATATAAGTGTCAATGCTTTGGTTCTGGGTATGGGTCGCAATGCTTTTGAAAGCCTTAATAGAGTTTAATAATAAGCCTTAATAGCCTCTATAAGAGTTTGACATTAAAGAACAGCTTAGAGCTAATGAACGAATAAGTTTTAAATAATAACAATCTCTATACAGGATGGTTCAGATTACATCTTGATCGCATTAGTGTGGGGTTAATGCTGGAGGGGGAGGGGGGGTCATATTTGTCAAAATAAATTAAAAACTTCCTGTAATAATGTGTCAGGAAAATGCCTTATTTTACTCAATAGTTTATATTTCTATAACGGTGAAACTGTTCACGTTACTAATCAACGTAAAAACTTAACGATATAAATTAAGTATAAATTTACCTGTTCAACGTCTATCAATCCTTATTATTTATATTTTTTATTGCGTCTATTGTCTTACTATTGTGACTATTGTACTATATTATTTATTGTGATTATAGTCACAATAAAAAATATAAATAACAAGGATTGATAGACGTTGAACAGGTAATTTTTTTACCTAATTTATATCGTTATTTATTAATCAATCCGGGAGCTATATAACACAATGAAAGTAAAAACTTAGTTTAAAAATAATAATATTAACTTTTTCTAATAATCCGTTTCAAAATGGCGGCAATTTAAACATTTTAAATAAGAAAAACTCGAAAACAGTCAATATTTATAAAAATCAAGTAGCATGAATTTGTGTAGCCCGGTTAATGTCCAATAAAATTGTAAAACACCGTCCAACCTAATTGGTCTTGGAAATTAATTGTTGCCTACACATTGTTGCTTTACTATTGCCCTTTGTTGTATAGTTTTGACACTTCCACCATTCTATTAAAAATTAAACGGGCTACAAAAATGTACTCGTGATTTTTTTTATAAATATAGGAAGTTTTATATTTTGACGAGTATTACACCCCCCCCCCCCCCCCCGAATAAGCTCAGTTCATTACATCATGTGTAATTATAGTTTTTGGGATCGCAAAGATGAACAGAGACTCTCCCAAAACAGTTTAAAATCGTTACATTAAAAGAAAATTGTTGTTGTGTTTGTTTTCTAATTGGGGTTTAACTAAACACTAATCATTACATTTTGATGTTATGTTAACTAGCTGGCCCGATCCGGCTTGGCACGGATAGACAAATCAAAGTTAAATGTATATTAACAAAAAAATATATTATATCAATAAATATATTACACTTTGTATGTCTTATGGGGATTTTTAGTAACTTTGACCACCCCACCCCCCTAAAATTCCCGTAAAATTTAAATTTTTTTTAAATCCTTTCTTAGCGAGTACCTAGGTTTCTAGAGGAAGCTACATACTAAATTTCATTCCAATCCGTTCGGTGGACTTTTTTAGTAACTTTGACCCCCCCAAACCCACTAAAATTTCGAATTCTTTAAAACCCTTTTTTAGCAAGAACCTAGGGCCCTAGAAGAAGCTACATACCAAATTTCGTTCCAATCCGTTCAGTGGTTTTGGAGAAATCGTGATTTAGTAAGTTCGACCCCCTAAACCCCCGCTCTAAGATTGCGAATGTTTTGAAAACCTTTCTTAGAGAGCACCTACGGCCCTAGAGGAAGCTACATACCAAATTCCATTAGAATCCGTTCAGTAGTTTTAGAGAAATCGTGAAAAAATAACTTTGACCCCCCCCCCCAAACCCTAGAAAATTTCGAATTTTTTGAAAACCTTTCTTAGTGAGCACCTATGGCCCTAGAGGAAGCTACATACCAAATTTCGTTCTAATCCGTTCAGTAGTTTTTGAGAAATCATGATCAGTGAGTCAGTGGATTTGGATTTTATATAATATACAGATGAAGAGCTAAGCCTCGTCTTTACATGCTAAATTTGTATCAGGAATTTTTATAATAGGGTCGAGTAGTTCATTTCATAAAGTTCGGCGACAAACCATTGGTACATTTTATGACAGTAATTGAAAAAGCACAATTGTAAATTTAAGTTACTTTTTCATTAATCTTAATAGATAGGTTATATTATTGTTTTTATTGTAAAACAGGGTCTACTTTTACAATTTATTTGATCTTTGTTTGTAACGATTTAACTAAAAAGTATGTAAATATGCTTTCCATGAAACAAAAGATAAATTAAACATTTTAAAAACCCCTAACGGCTGAACAGATTTTCATGAATCACAGTTAAGAACACTCGCGATCAAGTTACCTTTCAAACAAAATAACACTAAATCAAAATCGGTTCACCCGTTTGGGAGCAACGACGATGCAGACAGATATGCAGATACACACATTAAACTTACAACACCCCTCTGTTTGTATTGGGGGTTACAAATATAATTCACTATGGGAAACCCCTGCGCGCTACTCACGCCAACCCCGTTGAACCTTCTATACACAAAATCATGTTATCTTTTCGTTACAATAAAGGTGTGGGATTAATAATAACCACAAAGCTAAGATGGTAACTAATGTTAAATGTTCAAATCAAATTATTTCGTATATTTTATAACAGCAGTTATAATAAAGGTTAAAAGAACCAGCAAGGCTCAGATCTACACTTTAATAAAAACCTAACCTAAAAGTTAGAAATACAAATAATTGCTCAAAGTTCGAAATCAGCTGTTAAGGAAATATTGTAGCGAACAGCTGTTTTAACTGTTATTTTATACAATTGGTTGCTATGGTAATAAATGTAAATACATGTGTTGGTTCATCAGTCTAGGCCTAACCTAAGATTTTCCCCTACTAAATTTACAAATATTGAAATAAAAAATGTGTTTATCAAAATGAATTACAGCCTATGTCACTCAGGGATAGTGTTGCTATTTATTAGCAAAACTATTTTTTCAATCGGTTCAGTAGTTACAGAGATTACACCCTACGTACAAATTTTACCTCTTTATAATAATATAGTATATATAATTAAATAACATACATCATGGGGTAATTTAAAATGTAAAAGTCAGGCGATGGAATTTTCAATTATTATTGATATTTAAATTTAATAAATTTTTTATTTGTTTTTGGACTATTGGCACCAGAGACGTACACAAATACAATAATACAATCTTAATACAGTTTAAAATGAACGTTTTTCGTATTATAAACTTAGACAGGTATTATAATTTTTTTTCTTGGATCAGAATTTGCTCTGGATCTTAGAATATTATGAAAACGTAGAGTATTAAAATTATTTCAGACAAGAAAGTTAAAGTGAACGTCTTGTATAAGTTATATCAGTTATTGGTAAATAGAAATTTCACTAAAGTGACTTCACGGATGATGGTAGAGGTGTTGGAAGATAAAGTCAAAGACAAAGAGGTCAAGCAGACCTACATGTTAGGTCACGGCGGAATCCAGGACGACGAAGAGGCGGGAAGGATCATCCACTCCTTTTATGTACCCTAAATTTCCACCTTGCAGCAGCCGGTAAACTCTGATCTGAAACTGGTCCACGACACGAAGGGAGCATCAAGGTAAGTTTAGAGGGAGAGCAGAGGGTTATAGAAAATCAAAAATCTTCATGGGTGTACGTGGTAAGTGGAGATCAGATGAGTGACGAAGGACGTAGGAAGCGTCAATTTGAAACGGTCTCTAGAACAAAATGGAGACGTGGTTTGGGGAAAATGACCTTCTTTTAAATGTAAATAAAACGGAAACTACAGATTTTTAAAAAATAACACATTAAGTGATCAATTACCAAACTCTGTAAATATTCATACATTTTAGGTATTTATATTGATGAAAAATTAAACTGGAATAGCCATTTAGACTTTATCCATAAAAAAATTAGATCAATAATATATAGGCCTACGCTTTTTTCATTTTAAGAAAATGTGTAATGATGGACACATGTAAGATGGTGTATCACGCTTATATTGAATCAATATTAAGATATGGTATTCTTGTTGCAAAAGAAGATTATAAGAGAGAAAACTAATTTGAGTAGGATGAGTTGTAGACCTGTTTTTAGGAAATTAAATTTGTTTACTTTGTCATTGCTCTATATACAGGATGTATCAGAGCGGGTGGTCGGCTTGTATAGCATGGAAACGAGTATACTTGGACATTTATTTTAAACTGATAACCCGCAATTTCGACCCCAAGGAATTCAGGAAAATTATTTTCAACCCTCTAAAATGCCCCAAAACGGTATTTGGGGGGGGGGGGGGGTTTTCCAAATGAAAGGGCGGGTGGTTTGTCCCTCATTTTAAAGGTCTCGGCTCACCATTAAAACAAAATTTTTTTCATTTATCTTGCACCGTCATACAGGGTGGCCCGAAACATCATACAACTTAAGTTTACATATCCTTTTACATTTGACATAAAACATTTTTTTAACAGCTACAATTTTTAAAGTACATTTAAAAAGATGTGAGCTTTCAAGCAATACCTAATTTTGGTAGGTTTTCTCACATTTTTAGCAGGTTTCAAAATTTACAACTTTTAGAAGTTTAAAAAGTAAATATCTCAAAATTTCCAAATTGCAATTTGGGTCATCTTACATATAAAATTGAAGCCCTTACAATTATCAATATT
>JAGFPH010000808.1:387367-397802 GCA_018207615.1 Philaenus spumarius
TATAACGTACACAAAAACTCAGTAATTCTAAGAAAAACAATATTTTTCTGTAAATTTTAAGCCAATATAGAAATGAAAAAAATTCAAATATGAAAAATGTTAATAATTGTAAGGGTTTCAATTTAATATGTAAGATGACCCACATTACAATTTAAAAATTTTGAGATATTGACTTTATACTTCTAAAAGTTGTAAATTTTGAAACCTGCTAAAAATGTGAGAAAACCTACCAAAAAATACCTACCTAGGTATTGTTTGAAAGGTCACATCTTTGACAATGTACATGTAATTTAAAAATTGTAGCTGTTAAAATTGTTTTTATGTCATATGTAAAAAGATATATAAACTTAAGTTTTTATAATGTTTCGGGCCACCCTGTATTGACGGTGCAAGATAAATGAAAAAAAAATTGGTTTTAATGATCAGTGTACCGAGACCTTTAAAATGAGGTACAACATGACCTACCTTTACATTTGAAAATTTCCCAAAAACCAACCCCCACCCCCATAAAAATACCTTTTGGGGCATTTTAGAGGGTTGAAAACATTTTTCCTGAATTCCTTGGGGTCGAAATAGGGGGTTATAAGTTTAAACTAAATGTCTAAGTATTCTCGTTTCAATGCTATACAAGCCGGCCACCCGCTCTGATACACCCTGTATATGAAATTTTAATGTGGTTTCATAAAAATAAACATAAAATAGAAACTAAAGCTATGACGTTCAATTGCAGCTACAGTACAAGAAATAAAAATAATTACAGATTTCCCTCTCATCACCTAAAAGTATATGAAAATACTCCACTATATATGGCGTTAAGATTGTATAATAAACTGCCACAGGAGTTCAAAAATTTGAGGAAAGAATGTTTTAAGGACAAAATATCATTTAAAATTATAGATAAAGTCTATTATAGTTTCAATGAGTATTTTAAAAATCCAATAACAATCTGAGATGTGTGATTATGATGTAAATGTTAGTACTTAGTAAGATATTTTGATGACCAATATATATTTGTTATAGATTTGTTTATGAATTGTAGACACTGCACTTGTTTTCTGTGTGAGAAAATTTATTAATTTGTGCAATAAATGAAACTGAAAAAAATGAAGGAAGAGACGATAATTTTAAGTATTCTTGCAGGGCATTGAGCACTTAGGCATCTTACGATTAAGTACAAAAAGTTCGTACCCGTCTGCGATTGATTCTTCAATGGTGCTGTAGTGTAATAGGCCTACATGAAATGTTAGGTAAGAACAATATGCGGGTGGATATTCCACAGGAGGTTCAGGCTGATTGGTTCATTGAAAAAGAAATGTGGAAAGGTACCATATGGTGGGTAGGAAGGACCCTTGTTGCCTAAGTACTGAGACGTACTCACCATGCTTTTAGATTATCAACCTACATTTCATTTAATGAAATAAAACCTATTAAACGTGTCTGTTCTAAACCTAAATTAGATATTTCTAAAATAAATCAAACACACCTTTTACTAATCGGCATACTCTTAATCTAGAGCGTGAACTTTGACCAAAGTGGAATTATAAACTTTGGAAACAACTTAGATTTTAATAGTGCATCAAAAACGAAAATTCAATATTTTGTGTTTTATGTTTACTTACTTACTACAAAAATGTTAATTTTGTTGTTGTTAACATCTTTAATGTTTGCAGGTAGACTAATGAAGGCGGGAGAACAGAATGTTCGTAAACAGAATGTCAGTAATGAGGTTGGAACCTACGCAACTGTATCAAACTGGATGAGTGCCTTTAACCACTACGCGCCCTACAAATGTATTGAATAATTAGGTTCAGGACTGGATAAACGACTAGGCAGCTTTATTTTATTGCTTTGCATGTAAAATAAGGTTGAACCTTTAAACAACTTATTGACACTTTCACGTCATGTATGGCAAACGTCTCCAAGCGTTCATGCACGGTGCATTGCCAATTTGTTTAATTTCTTGTGACTTAAAACTTCACGAAACGTAAACGTTTCTCGCTGTAAAATAAAGTACAAGAAAAAATTCAACGCACAGCAGAAAGTTTTTTCCAAAGAAATCCTTCGCACATGACACACGGATTTGTTTCCAAAGTTGCGACCTAATCGGTTTCGCACCGCTTGCAGTCTTGGTGCAAGCGTATCTCAGCTGATTGCTGAAGTTGCGCAACTTTGCATTTGTTCCAGAGGTGTGCTCATTGTCTATGCCTGATGACGTCATACTGGAGACTATTGTAAACTAAACGTTCGGAAACAAAGGTTATGTCGCGTTATGAAACGATGTGACTGCAAATCTAGCGAGATGTTTAGCACTAGTATACAAACATTTCTGGAATACGTTTCACTAAAATCCACAACTCGTCTCCCTCAGCAGTGCTATATGAGATACAATCAACTAATTTTAACTTGTTGGCAAACGTATTTTTGTGAGTTTGCCTGGACTAATAATAAAGAGATAAATTTTATTTTTTGTTTGCATGTCCAGAAGGTAATCTCTGGAACTACTGAACCGATTTAAAAAATACTTTACTAATAAAAAGCTTCACTATCGCTGAGTAACACAGGCTACAATTCATTTTGATCAAAACATTAAATTTTTTATTTCTAAATTTAGTTGGACAACGTTCTTAGCTTAGGCCTAGACTGATGAACCAACACATGTATCTACAGTCATTACCTTAGCAACCAATTGAATAAAATAACAGGTAAAACAGCTGTTTGCTCTGATATTTCCATTAACAGCTGATTTCAAACTTTGAAGCAATTATTTATATTTCCAACTTTTAGGTTAGGTTTTTATTAAAGTGTAGACCTGAGCCTTGCTGGTCTTTTGACCTTTATTATAACTGCTGTTACAAAATATACGAAATAATTTGATTTGAACATTTAACATTATTTACCATCTTAGATTTGGGGTTATTATTAATCCTACATCTTTATTATACAGAAACCATAACATCATTATGTGTAAAGAAGGTACCAGCGGGGTTGGCGTGCGGAGCACACAGTGGTTTCCCCTAGTTTATTTAATAAAATGTCACATATTATACTTACAAAAATAATTACAGTATCCACAATATTAAATTGGTGCTCCTACCAATATACTGTTTCTTATCTTCCTTATCATGGTTAAAACTAAATATTCTTCCACTAAAATATTAGTGCCTTCAAAGGTTTAATAATATTCTACATCAGAAGTACAAATAATCCGGTTTCGCCCAAATTATTTCCATACAAATTTAGACATAAATTCACAATAAATGTTCCTAGACCAAGATTAACCCTTTTTCAAAATTGCTCTACTTATAATGCATCTAACGCTGTTCCGGCAGGCGTGAGGGAGGCAGGGTTTCTAAATTAGTCAGGACTTGTCTCTTAACTGATAATTTGTTTGACAGATTAAAAATTACTTCCAAAGAATGTAAATAATTTATGAATATGTATTTGTATTTAACATCCAACTTCATTTAACATTGATGGTCAACCACATCAGGCTGTTCCTTCGGGGGTACCTGATTTTGTCTTTATTTCACATTATTTAATGCATGTTTGTCTATTATTTTTTTTAAATTTTAAACTAGTTTTATTGATTTTTGTAATTATTAAATATAAAAAAATAAATGTTGCCTCCTCGATATAATAAAATATGAAAACAGAATCTCACAACTAATAGGCCTACGTTTATTCACTCAAACGAGTTTTAGCGACAATTTCGCCATCTTCAATGATGCACGAGCTACAATATTAATTAAACTATAACTAAATTCCAATTGGATTATTGTTTGGAATCACCGAAGATGGCGATATTTCCGTTGAAACGCGTTTGAGTACATAAACGGTTTATTCTATCAAGTATTTCTTCTCACAAGTCAAGCTCAATATTTACTTATATTATCAATTCAGTTTACAATATGGCCATTTTTTACATGCCGAAAAGCCTCAATCAACTTCTTTCCTACTAAACAACGTCCAGTATACTCACCCGAATTCGATCAAGGTACGAACACATACCACCTGTTATTTTATAGTATTCCACAAGAAATGTATCGTAGGCCTACTTTTTACAGTTACAGTCTATACTATCCAGTAAAATTACTTATCATCCAATGAAATATAGTACGAGACAGGCAATGTTTGCTAAACCTAAACAAATCGCTGTTAAGCAATAAATAGATATTTAGTACCTATCATACACGTGTTTTCCTCATTTAAAAAGTATCTCTAGGTTCTTAAATTAATCATCAACTTGAGAAAAATGTTTGTAGAAATTTAAATGAAAATTGAAAGAGTGTGATTATAAACGTCCATACAAGTAACGTGAAGCGTCATTTGAGCATGCGCTGTAACGTCTTACCCTCTCCTACTCGATTGTGAGTCATCAGTACAGTCACCACCAAAAAGTGTTTGATATACAATCAACACGACTACATAGCAGACATGAATTAGGTAGGGCAGGCTGCTCTGACTGTACTCCGCCGCGAGAGGGGAAATGTGGTGGGAGCCGGCGTAGGAGACTTGCACACTCCCCTCTTCGCGCTCCATCCTAAATGGCGCTATCTGCAATACGTTACGTATTGTATCTCAATATAAAGCGCAAATATTAATTTAATTTATAAAATAGACTCTGAAATAAAACATTAATCGTGCGTAGCATTCTTGACTAAACTCAATCAATGTTTCAGTAAGAGAAAAACGCTTATTGTAAAAAAAACCCACAGCAGGTATTGATATGCTTTTTGCACATAATTTCGTTGTCAGTTTTTCTTCAAAAACATTAAAAAAAAACATGATTTCATGGGAGGCATGCAACACATTATTAATTAAAAGTTGCGTGATAAGCCTTTATCTCTACATACAATTTAAACTATATAACCTACGGTGTTTATCTTGTATGTAAAAATTCCTAAAACCATTTCTCATTGTGGTTGGAGTAGGTTCAGGAAGACTTTTGCACGGGGGTGCACTTTTTCAGAGGGGTACAACGTCCCTCGCAGGCTGGGGTCAAACGCAAATATCACTATGGCAACATTTACGCGTATTTCTTACAATATCTCCTTCACTTAGCAGGGACAGAACAATAAAAATCACTCTAAAACCACTTAGTAAATGTATACATTTTACGTTTGTGTTGTTTTTCTTTTTTTTACTTTTAAATTAAGAGTTTTTCTTCATTTGCGTTTTATTTTATGAGCTTGTGGTACTTTCTATTTGTTTCTTTATTTTAAGACTTGAAATACTTTTAATTCTAGTGTATTATTTTTAGTCGTAGATGTTATTACTTTATTGTTTTTGTGTGTATTTGGATTTTTACCTACTAGGAGCAATGTATGCTTATGATGTTCATGTGACAATACAAAAATAAACTTTTCTTTAAATTATGTGTTAGTTGGATATAGTAAGTTTCATAATTCAAATGGCGTTTTATAATAATTGTATGTAAATGTTATAAATTATAGTAGAAGAGTTTAACAAATTGAAGTCAGTGTAATATTAATACGCCAACAAAAACTAAACTTAATAATGTATGCAGTTTACTTTTAAATATTTGTTAAATTGTTTTATTTGAATTTCTAACTCTTAGGTTAGGTTTTAATCAAAGTGTAGACCTTAGCCTTGCTGGTTCTTTTAACCCTTATTGTAACAGCAGTTATAAAATAAGGACATAATTTAATTTGAACAGTTAACATTATTTACCATTTAAGCTTTGGGGTTATTGTTAATCCTACACCTTTATTATAAAGAAAACATAACATGAGTATAGAAGGTTTCAACGGGGTTGGCGTGCGGAGCACGCAGGTGTTTCACCTAGTTTTGAATAAAGTTATTGCTTAAATATATTTTCTTTTCCTAATTTCCTTCTTCAACTTACCATTTATTTTTATTTAAAAGAGTAATAAATAATTGTTAACATCCAAACTAAACATTACTGAACATATTTAGCCTCTGTCTGTAATTTATTTGTATTGATTTAAAGTAGCCTCACACACCATAGGAATGCGTTATCTCCGATATATAAAAAACATTTTTTTTTTTTTTATATATACAAAATAAAGTAACTCACTGTTTTTCTGCATATCTTTCGATAAACAATGATGTATCTATCCTCTTTCAATATTGAATCTGTGTGCCATATCGTAGCTTTGCCAAACATATATCTTTAATTATTACAAATCTATTTTTTAACATAGGCTAGTAAATAGGCTAAAGTATTATTTACATTTTTTCGAAATTTTACTAATTTTTAAATTAAAAAAAAATTATTGTTTAAAATTATAGTTTACTATAAAAACTTTATTGTTTAAAAAAATATATAAAACCATTTCCAACGATATTGCTAAAGCACCGCCGATGAAAGATTAACTTGACTTGCTCTCCATAAAGTACATAAGTAAAAATACGTAATAGTAACCAACCTAATCTAATTATTAATGTAGGCCTATTGATATACATTTAACTATAAAACATACCGATATTGCAATAAACTTAGACAGTAAATATAACTATAAATAACTAATAACAATAAGTGTAATTTAAATAATTAACTATAACATTGTAACAACCCATAAAACACCTTACTCTATAAATATTGCATAAAGAGGTATAAATGTAGCTTAAATAAATTACACAGCCCTACTACATAAACCTCATCGTTGATTTACAAGTATGTAAGAAGATATAAATTAATGTATAATCATAATTGTTATTTTCTCTTCAATATTTTCCTATCTGCCTATATCTGCCTATATCTATCAATAGCCTAGATATGAAATATATAAAACTGTATACTCTAGTTCTTGATATTTCACATACACTTACAATGTTTTGATTTACATTAATGCTTTTTAAGTTATTATTGTAAGAGATAATGGTACGTGACAGTTTCTGATAGACATCGAAGGCGTTTTTTTTTATTCCGTATTGTTGTAGCCACGTTTAAAGATAATATCCCAATCTCCTTTATAAATATTAATTCCAGCCGTTCTCCTACTTTAACTCGATATCAACTTGTTATTTTTAACTACATTTTCCAACCACAATACTTTATGCCACAAGTTGTCACTCCCAGACCGGAGATTTCAACGCCCGACATGACGACAACAATGACTTGAGAGCATCGTACCGTGAAATAATTCGGGTGTTTGGTTGATTATAAGGCGCCGCCCAGAACTACTGCATAGTGGAAATACCCAGTGTGTGTGGTGGTTTGTTTGCAGGGACTTGTGGTATCAGTGAAGGTAAGATAATAAAACATTGTTTAAATTTACTTAATACTTAATCAAACAGCTCCATATTGCAATTAAGGACTAAACAAATATATTTGTATAAAGTCACGAAAACAGATAATGAATGTTCTAATTATTTAATATTTCGAACACACCGAGTTTTACAATCAGATAATTAGTACTTTAATTTTAACACAATTAATTTGTTATTTAGTTCAGACTTTAGATAGCCTAATTAATTTAGGTTAAAGATTTCACTATTGTAAAACTTAGTATATTAATTGACTTATTTAAAGTCGCCATTTCAGCGGTATTAGAGATACCCTGTTCAGATTTTAATGCTTTGCCTAACACATTTTTATAGCTCCATTTTGTTGCATGGATTTACTTTAAAACATGCGGCAAAGTTGAAAGTAAGTTGCACGATAAAATGTTGGCTAGAAATCTATATTTATTTACTACCTAAAAAATACATAATATATAATATGTGACATATTACATAAATCCACAGAGGTAAACAAATTACCTGTTAGTGGTATGGTTAAAAAAATTTACAGCTAAAACTTAAAACTAGTAAATTTACATTTCGGAAAGATTTGAATTATAACATCAATAATATAATAATTAATAAAATGTTATACATTTTCAATATTCAACAGAAATAAAGTCGAAAATATATTACATTGTCTTAATCTAGCATAAATTAAAATTTTCAGCAACCCATTTTTTAAATTTGTTTTTTTCTCATGTTGAATTTTTAGGACTTTTAACTCATTAGGTAGGGAGTTGAAAATGCTTATTGCCCTAATAAGACTCTTAATACTAATAGTCTTACATCTTTTAGGAATTAAAATACTTCTATTACGGGTGATACTATTCGAATTTATATATTTATCTTTTAAATCTTCTTAATGATATTTTAATGATTCTAGCGAAAAAAGTTGATCTAAATTTATAGGGTTATCAGAATTAAATTTTCCCTTATTTACAATTTTTAGTAATTTATTCTGATGATTTTCTAATAATTTAAAAGTATTAGAATACGTTCCACCCCATGCCGTTATACCATAACTTATTATGCTATGAAATAACGCGTAATATATCATCATCAAAGTTTCAGTCTTCAATATCTTAGAGAGTTTATAAAATATAAAAACTAAAATTTTTTTATTTATTATATATTCGATATGTTTATCCCACTTCATACTATATTTTTTTTTTTAAACGCTACTGTTTTGCACTTTTATATTATAATAAAAAATGATACATAAATATTTGCATGATTCAACTCTAAGTATATTTTCCCCATTGACACTAATGTTTAAGCTGTGAAGAACACTGGAGCAGAAGCTTCCAAAAGTTATATAAACCGTTTTATCTATGTTTAATGATAACTTATTTAAAGCCAGCCAATTGCTTACTCCATAAAGGTAAATTATTCATCTTACTTTCTACTTCACTCCAATTTTTTCCCATTGATAATATAGCAGTATCATCCGCAAAGGATACAATTACATCCTCTTCCAAGCTTAGTAATAAGTCGTTAACATATAAAATAAACAATAATGGTCCCAAAATAGTACCTTGTGGAACGCCAGTTTGCACAATACAGTAATCACTTTGGGCGTCGTTTACCTTTACACATTGAGATCTATTTTCTAAATAAGAGGAAATAAGCTGGTGTGCCTTACCTCTTATGCCGTAATTGTAAAGTTTTTAAGTGATATTTTGTGACTAACAGTATCAAATGCTTTCGATAAGTCAAGAAATGCCACAGCAATCGGTGTGCATTTTATAGATAGTAAAATGTTTAATAAAAATGACCAATAAATATTAAACGAACGTTCCGACTGTAATTATAGTTGATAGATTTCAAATACTTTAAGGTTTTTATAAATCAACTGATAATTAAAATAAAACTAGTAAGCCCCCGTGAAAAATCACAGGCAGATTAATTAGATACACATCAGAAATACATAATTTTGTAAATACTATTTAAAAACAACAGACTTTATCTAGGCCTACCTAACTATGCAGTCGGGGATTTTTAACTCGGTAAATGTGTACAACTATAAGAACTGTAGGAATATTTGTAATTTAAAAAAAATGTATATACGTTAATATATATTTCAATAAAGATAAAGATATTATCTTGTAATTGCTTTTCATTTCATATTTATAGATCAAATGATTTAGAAGTTATTAATATTATAGTAAAGAAATTAATAATCGAAAATGATTATATGTTATACAAAGATGAATGAATGTTTCCAAAGTTAAAGAAAATGTAGCTCTTTTTTAATTTTTATAAATGAATATATTGATGAAAAAGGTTGTATTTATATACAGTTTATAACCTCAAAGCAAACCTTATAATGTAAAATAGCATACACAATTTAGTTCTATAACTCATATATAAAAAAAACAACTTCACAAGGAATTTGATTGAAGTTGTAAAAATAACCCTAAAGTATAATCTTTTCTTTTGTTTGTTTAAGTATTACAGAATATGGATGAAATCAGCTGTTATATTATATGTTACTCACGTACGTACGTGCACTCGCTTTTATAGGAGTTGATAGGGCCTAAAATGATAGAAAGAAAAAACTTTAAAAACAAACTTTTGACGATTTAAAATTATTCAAAAACTTAAACTGTTACGTCATGCCCACCCTGTCTTGGTTTTTCTTGTTGATGGTTTAAACCTAGTGCTGACCATACATTGGTACAAGTGTTACAAGATTTACTCCGCTATTCACTCTGTATACTAGACGTAGGCCTATATATATTATTAGGGAATTTCCATAGGAAAGATGAGCTATTGTAGTGACTCTTATGGTGAGACCTAGGGTCGTCATTTAACACTTTATGTATATATATTCGCACATTAACGGCCGCATTTTACGTCCAATTTGGACCAAATTTGGTACACACTTTGGTTTTCTAAGTCGCTCGGACGAGTTTGTTAGTCTAAAAATCCAACTATAAGAACAACGTTTTTGAAGTTACTATATACTTTTTTGCGGCCGTTGTAATCGGGATGGTTTGTCGGTCGAGAAACCGCGTCACGCGTTAGGAGTAAAATCGGGAAAGTGCCTTTTTATACCTTTCTTCGTATAATCGTATACTTTCCTATACTTCAAAACGTCGGATTGATTTGAAACTTTTCACACTTATCAAGGACCGATGACAATGCAATATTAATTTTGTTGGGT
>JAGFPH010000808.1:397902-407937 GCA_018207615.1 Philaenus spumarius
AGTATCTTCAATACACAAAGCATTGCGTGCTTCGCACGCCAACCCCCGTATTTGGAGTATCTTCAATACACCATATATTGCGTGCTTCGCACGCCATCCCGCATATTGGGAGTATCTTTTAATACACGAAGAATTGCGTGCTTCGCACGCCATTCCGCATATTGGGAGTATCTTCAATACAATTGGGAATATTTATTTACGTAACCTGCAGTTTTATTTATATTATAAATTATCAATTTTATAAATTATTATTATAATGTAATTTTGAAGCAATTATATTCCTAAACAACACATTATTTGAACAAAAAATAGTTTTAATTTTTAATGTATGTTAAACAATAAATTTACGCGAATTCATAAAAAACACTTTCTAAATGTTCTACCTTCTAAAATAGTTTACAAATTCTCATCACCAGCAAAGAATGCAAATGATTTTTACGATCTGTAGTAGTACAAATCTCTCCGCTAGATAGCAGTGGCATGTCCTTGACATATTAGTTGGGGTGAGCCCCAACCCTTCAAGGAGACAAATGTCTGCCTCCCCTTGGCAAACGGCCCGTACTGATGTATATATACTTTACTTGAAAAGGACTCTTCTGGACTCATCATTATGTTGGTCTCTGTGTCGAGATTGGATTTACACAACATTTTCGGTGCATTTGCGTTTCCTTGTTAGAATCTTGTGTGCTTCGGTTGGAATGTCTTTGTGGTACGAAATATTTCTTAATTTAGTACTACAGTATGTAGAAGCTGTTAATGTAAAACTTGGATAACACTAATATTAAATGCCGGTTAAAATAGAGGCCTACAGTTTAAATAAAATACATAAACTCTTGTTTCAGAAAAAGAAGTGTTTAATGATTTTAACGTCCTTTAAATTTAACTAATAATCCAAAAATTTTCGTATCATATTAGGAAGTCGATATTAAAATTTTTACAAAACGTTGTATACCCCTACTATTAATGTTTACAGTAAACATTCTTTTTAAGCGATTTTAGAACCATCCTACTTAACCTAGGATAAAAGAGTAGGCCTACATATATATTTCATATTTGCTTCAATACAGAAAAACAAAATAAATCGACCACGCAGCTAAACTGCTGATGTGAGTTGATCGAATTTCTAAAATAAATTTATATGTTTTAGGGTTTCAACCGACTATTTGGTAAATTGTTCTACTGACGTAGGAGATGAATAGATGCCTGTGTGTACGAAATATATTAGTAGAATTTGTTTGTAACCCATCTAGCCCCCGGCTCACGTGCTGCTTCATTTCACTCGGCTAGTGGACAGCTTCGCTTCGCTCGTAGCCTACAAACTTGGCCGTTGGGCCTCGGATCTTACGTGGATTTAAATCGGGTGCATTTATGGTATTTTACGTTTTGATCGATTTTGGTGAAACCAAGCGAGCTATAAGGTCAAATAAATATTTTTTTTAGAATAATGTCCTACACTTATTTCGTTAGATAAAACTCTAAAATATTTTCATTCTCCTACGGAAAATCTCAAACAATAGTTAACTTACTTCTGGTCAAAAAACGTGCTTCCGTTTGTTGGATTTGTTTGGGCTAACGAACTCGTCCGAGCGACGTAGACAACCAACATGTGTACCAAATCTGACTTAACATGCGGCCGCTAGAGTGCGAACATATATATACATATAATATAATTTTTAATGTAACACCAAAAATGTGTTCTAAGGACCATGATCGGTGCTCATTTACCACTCTCGACCTTAGGTCTTACCATAAGGGTCACTGCAATAGCTCAGTGGAAATTCGCTGAAAAAAAAAGAAAACAATTAAATAAACACAAATTGTAAAAACAAATTTCAAGCAATAATAATCACTTCTAAGACAATAATGTACGGAATCTGTTAAAAGTAAATACATTTCCTCAGAAAGTGAATTGGAAAAAAGTTAAAAATTTATTTTCACTCGCATTAAAAAATATCGACTAATACATACAAAAATCGCCTGGAAATGAAAACAAAATATGTACAATTCAAAATCACCGACCCAATTTCCGGCACTTATAGGTTTTACTAAAAGAAGACACGATTATTTCTTTAATTAATCAACAAGAAGGTATCAGACCGACAAGCTAACCGATGGTGGAAGAAACAATGTCGCCTCCTTTACCTCTAATGTAAAACAAAAAGTTTGCCGTATAATTATTGTAATTTATTTTTACGGTTTTTACTTGTCTACATTTACGGTAATAGCAAAAATAACAATTAAAACTACATTGCTAAATTTTGACAGAAAAATGTTACGTATTAACAGAACAATATCGTTTATAAAAGTTTTTATCTTAAAACTAAGTATCCCTAAACTCAATAATGCAAAGTTGACATTGAATTAATATTGATGTTTTTCTCATCTGTAAATCGTACAGCAGAGGACAATAAGGAACTACGTACCTAGGCCATTTGTTGGCATTACAATCTCCCGGTCAATCAACGGACTAAACAGCTACATTTTACATAAACTATGTGAGAAAGTAAACGCTACAATATAATTGAAATTAAAGCGCGACAATTAAAATGTCAAGTAATAAATCCTCGAGGACGAACTGCACGTGTAAAAAGTGATTTTGACGTCATTAAACGTTTTATTGCGTGTCACTTACAATTTTATTTACGCCAATTAAACTAACAGCTTTACTTACTCCCTATAGTAAATATTTACTATGGCCGTTTATTTACTCTCGCTTTTCTAATCATAGTACAACACAGGTCAACGATTTATCTATATTTTTATTACCACTAAATTTTTAATGATCTATTAAATTTGAATAAACGCTATTCGGCGCTCACTACTTCTTACTATGTCTGGGTTGATTGATGATGTGACAGTTTGATGGGTTCTTAATTAATTATTTCATTATTTATCACCATTATATCTTAAATATTATAAAGAGGTGAAATTTGTTTGTTTGTTTGTATGTAGGGGGTAATTTCTGGAACTACTGAACCGATAAAAAAATAGTTTAACTAATAAAAAGCTACACTATAACTAAGTAACATAGGCTATAATTCATTTTGATAAAAACATTTTTTATTTCAATATTTGTAAATTTAGTCGGGGAAAAAAGTCTTATGTTAGACCTAGACTGATGAACCAACACGTGTATTTACATTTATTACCAAAGCAACCAATTGAATAAAATAACAGATAAAACAGGTGTTTACTCTAATCCATTAACACCTGATTTCAAACTTTAAAGCAATTATTTGTATTTCTAATTTTACGGTTAGGTTTTTAATAAAGTGCAGACCTGAGCCTTGCTGGTTATTTTAACCTTTACTATAAATGCTGTTGTAAAAATTTGATTTTTAACATTTAACATTATTTACCGTCTTAGCTTTTGGGTTATTATTAATCCTACACCTTCGTTGTAAAAGAAAACATAACATATGTCCATAGAAGGGTCCAATGTGGTTAGCGTGCGGAGCAAGCAGGGGTCTCCCTTAGTTTGTAAGTAAAAAAAATAAATAAACAAATTGACACATGACGACCTAGAGTGTATTGATATTCTGTTACATTGTATTTGACAATACAAGTTTTGACAATTTATGCTAGTTTCGCTTTTTTACATACAATTTATATGGAACTAATTTCTACAAGGCATTGCTATAAATAAAAAAGTATTTTAAAATAACAAAGGGTAATTTTAAACTAAAATATTTACAAGTTTGCTCTAATTAACAGCTGATTTCAAACTTTGAAGCAATTTTTGCATCTCAAACTTTTAGGTTAGATTTTTAATAAAGTGCAGACCTGAGCCTTGCTGGTTCTTTTAATCTTTATTATAACTACTGTTATAAAACATACGAAATAATTTGATTTTGATATTTAACATTGTTTACCATCTTAGCTTTGGGGTTATTATTAATCCCACACATTTATCTATACTAATATTATAAAGAGGTAAAGTTTGTTTGTTTGTTTGTTTTTATGTAGGGGGTAATCTCTGGCACTACTGAACCGATTGAAAAAATAGTTTTACTAATAAAAAGCTACACTGTCCCTGAGTAACATAGGCTATAATTCATTTCAATTAAAACCTTTTTTTATTTCAATATTTATAAATTTAATCGGAAAAATTCTTAGGTTAGGTCTAGAATGATAAACCAACACATGTATTTACATTTATTACCATGGCAACCAATTGAATAAAATAGCAGATAATATATTTGCTCCAATATTTCCATTAACAGCTGATTTCAAAATTTGAAGCAATTATTTTTGCATTTCTAGCTTTTAGGTTAGGACTTTAAAGAGCAGACCTGAGCCTTGCTGGTTCTTGTAACCATTATTATAACTGCTGTTATAAAATATAAGAAATAATTTTAATTGAACATTTAACATTATTTACCATCTTAGTTTTGAGGTTATTATTAATCGTACACCTTTATTATAAATAAAAGATAACATGATTATGTGTATAGAAAGTTCCAACTAGGTTCGCGTGCGGAGCACGCAGGGGTTTCCTCTAGTAAAAAATAAAACAATAACAATTTTCTTCCATAGAAAAAAAAATAACTGAATCACACAGCTGAACCGCTGACGTCAGATGAGCGAATTTCTAAAATTAAGTTCCCTTGTTTTATTGTTTCAACTATTTAGGAAATAGGTCCACTAATGAAGGCGCTGAATAGCTGCCTAAGTGTACGAAATATATTATTTGAATTTCTTTGCACCTTAGACTCAAGCTCCGGTGCAAGCGCTGTTTCGTTACGTCCGGAGCGGAAACACTCGCTTCGCGAGTTAGCCCCTTGCCCTCACGGCCTCAGATTATGGCCTGTTTCGCTTCGCTCGCAGCGGACAAACACAGCACTTTTTACGGTATTTTAAGTTTTGATCGATTTCGGGGGAACCAGACGTTCTATAAGTTCGTGGAAAAAATAAATGTGCAGTATATTCTACTATGTTTATTTCGTTAGATAAAATCTCGAAAACATTCATTCTAGTACGAAAAATATCAAAAGTTTTACTTCCAAACAAAAAACGTGCTTGCGCTTGTTGGATTTTGGACGAACTCGTCCAAGCTTTTTAGAAAACCAACGTGTGTAGGTTGGACGTAAAATATGGCCATTCAGTGCAAACTCTTGTAAACAAATTTTAATGACACAAAAACGTTTTCTGTGGACCATGATCATTGCTCATTGCTACACCCGACATTAGATCTCACCATAAGAGTCACTGCAATAGCTCATCTTTCCAGTGGAAGTTCACTAAAAATCATTTCTAATTTGTGGGATGGTATTTTTTAAATTTATTTAACACAAAATTTAATTTCTAAAATAAAATCACAGAACACAATTCTCACAAAAATACGTTTGATTGTCAAAAGCGTTTCTTCAGTTCTACAACATTTATAATTAAGTTGTAGCTCATGAGTCAATGAAGATGACGACTTTGTCGTTGAAACGCGTTTGACAACTAAACGTATTTTTGTAAGTATTGTGTTTTTAAAGCTCGACTATATTTAAAAATTTTAATATTTCCGAACATTTCTGAAATATTTTTGTGGAATTTGCTAATTCAATTAATATATTTTGAATTGTTCTACATGTTAGTAGTAATAATAAAAAAACCTAGTTGGTTTATTATTATTAATATTATTTTCCCTCTTATTGGCACACCTATAATCCTCTCGATGTAAATTTACTACAAGTTAAATTCATTAAATATTTTCTTGCGAGAATGTGATTTGTTGGCTATACTGGACTCCCGAGGAATCTATTTGGCGCAAAACTAAACCTAAATTTATAAACTTACTAGTTGGCCCGATCCGGCTTTGCACGGATAGACAAATCAAAGTTAAATGTATATTAACAAAAAATATATTATACACATAAATATATTACACTATGTAGGCTATTTCTTATGGAGATATTTAGTAACTTTGAACCCCTAAACCACCATACAAATTCGAATTTTTTTAAACCTTTTCTTAGCGAGCACCTATGGCCAAAACACCTAGGAAGCTACGTACCAAATTTCATTCCAATCCGTTCGGCGGTTTTAGAGAAATCGTCATTTAGTAAATTTGAACACGCCCCCTTAAGATTTTGAATTTTTTTAAAACCTTTCTTAGAGAGCACCTAATGCCCTTCCTAGAGGAAGCTACGTACCAAATTTCATTCCAATCCGTTCAGTAGTTTTGGATAAATCATGATTTAGTAACTTTGACCCCCCAAACCCACCCTAAAATTTCGAATTTCTTTAAAACCTTTCTTAGAGAGCACTTATTGCCCAAGAGGAAGCTACATACCAAATTTCTTTCCAATCCGTTTAGTAGTTTTAGAGAAATCGTGATTTATTAACTTTGTCCCCCCGCATATATATATATATATATATATATATATATATATATATAGATTCTAGTAAAATGTCAACTTACCTCCTACTTCCATGTAAAGCTCATTATAAACTACACAGGTAGGTTGGCGTTTCAATACGCTAGTTCCTTATCTCAGTTCACCCCCGACTATTTTTAGATCTATAGATAAAAGGCGAGAACGTCAAACTAATAGAAAAATAAACGAAAATGCAGAAAAAATAATGAAAAACTTGTACAAATAATAATACAAAATTAAAACGAAAATTTTAAAATTATGTTGAAAATGTAATTGCATAAGGTCAGCTGAAAAGACATTAACACTACTGCAAGAAGTAAACAATAAAGATATTTTAAACACCCTACAATCTACAAAAACATTTTACTATCTATTTAAAACGGTATAACTCAAAACACACTATAAAACAAATTAATTATTATATTTTTATGTTTAAAACGTTACTAACGGCTAAACGGCCATACAAGACCGAAACATGGTTTGTCATGGTTACTGCGATAAATCATGGTTGCCTTTCTTTTATGGCATGCACGCGACTTTAACATCCAATTTAATGACTTTATTATGGCACTCGGCTCTTTAATGAGTTTATGGCCGTACTCATGGTTCACGTATGCCATTCATGCGTTTGTTGGATGGGTGTGTAATTCAAGCGGGAACCTGCGTAACACATTTTGTGACTTATTTGGTTTGATGTCAAATTACAAGGTTTAATAATCTGTGCTAATTTGGATTTTTAAAGTTTCCCCGATTTGAAAAATGGTACTAAACTATTGTGTAAGGAATATATTTTTGTTTTTGTTTTTTGTTTTGTAAATATAATGGAGACAATTTGTTAATAACTGAGACCAAGTAACTTTTAGTTTGCAATAAGTTTTAACAGTTTGAAAGGCGAGTAAAGGCTTTTTTAAACACATTTTTGAAGTCCTTTTTCACGTTATATTTTTTCAAACATTTTAAATGAAATAATACCATTTTAAAATTGCCTAAAATTAAAATTATTAATCTTCTTCTACTTTTAACAACTACATTTGAACCAAAGAAAGAAGGATAGGCCTATATAATTTTCGAGAATAGTTTCAAAACGTTATTTAAAATGTTAGAATTTCAAACTGGCACTATCGTTCAAAATCAGTTCTAAGTTTTATAATACTATTTTAAAATTGCCAAAAATTAAAATTATTAACCTTCTTCTACTTTTAACAACTACATTTGAACCAATGAAAGAAGGATATATAATTTTCGAGAATAATTTCAAAACGTTATTTAAAATTTTAGAATTTAAAACTCGTTCAAAATCGTTTCAAAATCAGTTCTAAGTTTAATCAGTATTTTAGATAAATTTTAACTTTTCGAGATGTTATAGTAAACTTATTTTAAAGTAGACAAATACGATAATTTGTTAATTTGTCGTAACATTTTTCAAACGATTTTAATGAAATATGTACATTTTAAAATTACAATTTAAATAATTTAATCTAAGTGTCTTTAAAATTCAATAAATTTTACATCTTGAAAGTTATGCCATTGAGTGTAAAGAATATAATCCTACCATTTACGCACCAAAATAACATTCACTAGGGGAACCTCTGAGTGCTCCGCACGCCAACCCCGTTGGAACCTTCTATACACATAGTCATGTTATGTTTTCTTTATAATAAAGGTGTAGGATTAATAATAACCCCATGGCTAAGATGATAAATAAGGTCAAATGTTCAAATAAATTTTTTTAGAATTTATTTTAAAAGCACCAGCAAGGCTTAGGTCTACACTTTAATAAAAACCTAACCTAACAGTTAGAAATACAAATAATTGCTTCAAAGTTTGAAATGAGGTGTTAATGGAAATATTGGAGCAAGCAACGGTTTTTTCTGTTATTTTATTCAATTGTTTGCTATGGTAATGAACGTAAATACATTCAAGAAATATGTGTTGGTTCATCAGTGTAGGCCTGACCTAACAATTTTTTCCGACTAAATTTACAAATATTGAAATAAAAAATGTTTTTATCAAAATGAATTATAGTCTATGTTACTCAGGGATAGTGTGGTTTTTTATTAGTAAAACTATTTTTTCAATCGATTCAGTAGTTCCAGAGATTAGGCCTAACCCCTACATTCAATAATATTTTACATCTTTATAATATTAGTAGCCTATAGATAATGGGCCGTGTTCAATGTGAACGAATATTAATAAAAATCATCAGCAATAAGATTCATACCTTGACGTTTTATCTTGCTCTTATTATTAATGTAGAAAAATAAATGGTTGTATTTTTTTTTTAGCTGGCGATATGTTTTACTGAAAATGATTTGACCCAAGCTGGAATCGAACCCGGTATATAAAGGTCACCATACAAAATGTGTATTTCATTTTTCAGTTTGTTCTTTACTTCGTCATATTGTAGGGTAAAATCGAAAATCTAATTTAATAAATTCAGAAAATAAATAGAATTGGGTTTTGAACAAAATATTCGAAAATGTGTTCCAAACTATATAGGCTATGCCGAAACTGTATATTCGAGTTTTTTTAAGTTCAAATAAAGCTCTTTCTAACAATAATTAGAACACATAATTATAAGATATACATTTTTTGCCATTTAAATCTTTAGCCTCCAAAATTCATAGTAAAAAATTGTTTTTGTTTTGTGATTTTTAAAAGTAAGCAAGTTAGCATATAACTAAGTAACCTTTCATTGGAGACAATTGGGCATGGCAGACAGAGAAACTGACTGACAGACACATAAACAAAGTGATCCTTTAAGGTAAAGGGGGTAACATAATGTTTCACACAACACTTATGGCATTTAAATAAATAACTAATTTATAAAATGTTCAGTGAAATTAAGTACCAGCAATTACTAAAATATACCTTCGGCTATGGACATAAAAGCATATCAAGTTCTCATGTTACTCTAAGCCATACGAAATATTATTAATTTTATTGACCACCTGAACATATGTTTATTGAAATAACAAGTTGTAAGGAAACTTTTAGGATATAAGTTGTATATCTGTTTAGGATATTATGTATCCAATCCAATATGGCGGAGATGCAGTTGTATTCTTCATTTCCCAAACTCTTTGATCGAATACCAACCCGAATCCTCCAACTTTATAAACACAGCCTACGTGTTTGTACAATCTTTTATTTACATAGAATCCGTCGTACTTTGTACCGACATCTGTCTTGCTTCCTTCACCACATTGCATGCTGTAAAGGCGTGTCTCGTTACTCAATCGTACTTCCGTCCGTCCGTCTGTCTGTCTAGGCGTGACTGACGTCACCGCCCTCTATATCTGACAAATTAGTTTGCTCCGTCCATTTCTGTTACGTAGACGCTATCAAGTTTATGTAAATTGCTTGCAGATTGTTACTTTGTAAAAAAAAATATAGCCTTGAAACGGTTATATTTAGAACTCTTTGCAGTTTTCTTTTTATTTCACGATTGCGTAGTTTCGTTAACCATTTACTGGGAAAACAATTTAGTTTGTATATTTCGACTGTGAATTTGGTATTTTTTTCCGTGGTGAGAATACACTCATTCTTGTCAAAACTTGACTGTGAATTAAAAATAACTCTCCATCATGATTTCACCTATAGAAATTGTTCCTATATGCCAAGAATATTAATTCACAAATGTCCTATAGTAAAAAAGTAAACATTA
>JAGFPH010000809.1:0-20822 GCA_018207615.1 Philaenus spumarius
TGGGAATATCCATTTTTTACGTGTGAGGCGGAGCCGAGCACGGAAATAATTCGGTCATACACCGGGAAAGACACTTTCGGGACGAGTTATGAACGATACTGTTCATCATACGGCAAGATGATGCGGTAAAACAATCAACCAGAAGAACAAAATTGAAAGTTTAAACTTATTAAAAAACAAGCTAGCTAATAAGGTTATAAATATAAGTACCGGTAATAATAACAACTGTACCGTGAATGTTAACTTGAACTTTTAAACTGTAAATTAAAAACGTTCTAAGAATTCCGAGTTTTCTTCATTTACTTTACTTAATAATTATTGTTGGTTTGTTTTCCCGTTACTATGGGGACGGTAGTTAACAGCGTGTCCAGCTGATTCAAAACTTTGAAAATAAGAACAAACACTAGCGTTGACAGCGGCAAAACTTGGAAGCTACTTTTCCGTGCACTAGACGGGACATTTCCCGTGCACTAGACGGGACATTTCCCGTGCACTAGAGAGGTATCTGAAAACAGCAAAACAGCTGCTTTCGGCAATGTTTATGTGTGTTGAAAATGCATTATTTTCAAGGCAACACGATTAAAATATTATTGCTACGTTAGGTAAGGGAGGCCATGAAAATGAATACACATTTTTAAATAGGCCTATATACATAATTATATATATAAAACAAGTCGATATGTTAAAAACAACCAACAATATGATTTTAAATTATACACATACTATACACAGTAATAATCTTCATGGAATTAAGAAGTAAGAAGCTTCTTTCGTCTTTGTATCGGTGCAGCGTATCGCAACAAATGTATCGTTTCCAAGTATCACGATACATGAATCGTATCGTATGGCTATGTATCGATATAAACTATCGTGTATCGGTATCGATACGTATCGTATCGTATCGCACATCACAAAGCGTAAGCTGTAGTGCCTGTAGTGTAGTCAGTGTTGCCAGGTCTTCCGATTTGTCGGAAGATCTTCCGATTTTTCGACAGTTGTCGGAAAATCGGATTTTTTTTAGATATCTTCCGATTTTTTCCTCATGCTTAAAAACATAATTGTTAAGCTATTTGATAGTTGCACTTTACAGAAACCAGTTGTGTTCAATTTTCACAATGACCTATCCCATCAAACAACTTAGTTTTTGTTTTAGAATTGTTTGCTATGTGATTTGCTTGCTAAGTAATTCATGAATAATGTTCTTCGGAAACCTAGACTCTCCTTATGTCATAGTCATATTGTTCCCGAGTCATAATGCAGAAGTAGAAAGTGTTAGGGGCTAAATAGTTATACATAATTGACACTATTGTTTTGTAGACTCAGTTTTAAGTATAGTGTATTTATTCTATACATTATTTAATATTACATATTATTTTCTTCCGACTTTTCCTACAATCTTCCGATTTTTTTGGGTCCAACTTCCGATTTTATTTTTTTGCACCTGGCAACACTGAGTGTAGTGTTTGTCAGTATTGTCATCATTTGCCAAATTAAGTTAAATATTAACGCTAAATTGGTCTGAAATTATTAGTAAATTTATACATTTGAAAAATGAATGAATCTGATTTGACTCTATGGTGTGGAAATTTATCGAATAGAGTAACGGAAGAGTTACTCTACGAGTTATTTTTACAAGTAAGTCTATCCAAAGAAAATAACCTATTTTAACCTTATTTTTGTATTATGGTGTGTTTGTTTACTAATGCGGACTTGAAGGTGTATCTTGGTATACTAAGTTATTTTGAATTGGTGAAATAATACAATAAATAAGACGAAATTATTTTGTGTAGCCTATGTATGTTTTTGCTAGACAGCCTAATATCAATATCTGATTTTGCCACCTCCAACCATTTGAGCAGGCCTATGTACTGAGGCGAAATTACAGTATACACCCATAACTTAATGTTAACTTTTAGGAACCTTAAAAAAAATTTAAGCAGTACGGTACCAATTTATGTATATTTTAAAACTAGAAACACACCGAGACTAGAGGCTTTAAGTTAGTTTAAGATCAAGTTCTTGATAAGATCGTTAAATATTTGGGCGTAAATTTACTATACGACCCTCGGCTGATATTTTTGCAGACTAAGACCTTGTTTTACATTCTACTGTTAAATATTTAATACAGGTAAACATACTGTGACTAAATACTACAAGTTAGAATTTCAGGCTATTCCTGCATTTCTGTTGGCTTAGGGTCGTATAGTAAATTCACGCCATTATTTGAAAATGATTACTTAGCTAGTATTTACAAATACTAAGTAGTACAATGGGCTTGACTCATTAGAGAAGCGTCAAGAATTTTAAATAGATCTAAGGTAAAAGTTTACATTATTGACCCCTCGCCATATGCAGCAGAGAAGCCAACGTATTCGCAAAAAAATGGTCTAATACGTAATTTTGTAATGCTCAATTCTATTTCTATATGTCTTAAAATATAAATGAAAATATAAAATATAATTTACAAAATTTAATGTAGGCTAATTATAAGTAAAAAATAAAACAAACTCAATTCACAACTTATTTAACTGACTTATTTCAACTTATTTCAATGACATCAGACTGCAAATGAAACGTAAATTAACATGATAGCCGGACTCCGCTATTCCTACAACTTAACATCAACCACTTATTAAAATACATAGGATATATAACAAAACAAGAACACGCAACAATTTTTAGCCTACCTACTTTATAAAATTTAATGTTAACCATACCCTACATCAAACTAAGGATATTCGATACATACATCAATGTTCACGATTCAATACATTGAATCAATCCAACGTCTATTAACAGGGCCTAAATTTATTTGAACGTTAGGCTACATCGTTTTAGCCTATTTTAAATCAATGAAAATAAAAAAAACCTGGGTCATTTTCAAATTGGATGCAGATTTCAATTTATGGAGGATGTAAAATTTAATTTGTTATACAATAAAATGGACTTGTAAAAATGGATTCTGCATACTTTTATGAATACCGTGCAACTAAATTTCTCCGTGTTTTTTAAATAAATATATATTTGTAGTCTTTTTTCTTAATCACAGTATGAATAAGAGTCACGAGTGTTACCGATGATCAAATATTTTTTACTTATTCAGTTATTGATATAAAAACAAAATTACATATTTAATAAGGATAAGTGACTTATCTAAACCAGTTAATCATTTATTTGTAGACAAAAAAAATTTGTTTGTTGAAAAAATTTAATTTTTTTGTCACGAGTGTTACAAACCTGGAAAAAAGTTAGTTAAACTTCTTATATACTTCTCAAGATTTCAAAAATTGCAATGTCTAAACTATTTACTTTCTGTTAATGAAGCATTCTATTTTAATAGTACACATAGTTATTTAAAAGAAAATTTTGTTGTTGTTGTTTTTTAACATTTTGACTGAAGTAACACTCGTGACAATGAGTAACACCCGTGACAGTAAGTAACACTCATGACAAAAACCAGGGACAAGTGAAAAAAGTTGCTTAAAATGAAAAATTTAGTTTATTATGTGAAAGTAACCCCTGAAAACAGATTTTACTGCATTGATTTATTTAATAAAGCAAGAAAGTAATTTTTATCTCCATTATTTTAAATGAATATGTCCATTTAAATAACTCTACACTAAGGTAGGGACATACAAAAATCCGTGTTTCAACAGAAAAAAATTATTTTTTACCGAAATTTGAAAATTGCTAGAATTATCAAAGTTTTGCAAGCTATTCAGTAGGTTTCATGTTTTAAAATGCATTTAAGAAAACTGGGATATTTTAAAGCACAAAACTATGAAAAAATGTCAAAGTTACAGGACTGCAATTTAGCATCAAATTTGAAAATGACCCACCTGCAGTTCATCAAACTTAATGTCTCTAGTCACAGTAGGCCTATGTTTCCACTTTGTAAACATATAGGCCTATATGAATAAATACCTGCATTCAACATTCAATAGTAGAATGTGCTTAGGATGGCAGCACTACTCTGTTTTCTAAAAGAAGGAATCATCTGCTGAGGGTCGCATAGATTAAAATTACGCCAAGGTCTAATCCAGTAAAACAATTATCTCGCATTTAGATTGCATCGTAATTATTAGCCTAGTTTGTGCTCTGCTTTTAGGTTAGCTGCCACGGCAACCCAGAAGTTATATTCTACATCATTATAGGGGCACAATTTAAAAAAAAATATAGGGCAATATGTCCATATAAAGTAGAACCTACTAAAGTCGGACAAATATAAAAACTACAAGAGAAACGTAAATCCCAAAATGTGCAAGTTCAGCTATGTTCGGTATGCTTGCTGTAGGCCTAAATGAAAAAAACTAAACACTTCATCTTATATTCTTAAATGAGCAATAATTGTATGTTTTTGCAGAATTTAATTTCGAAAACGGCTCTAAGGATTCCCTTGTAATTTGGTACATAAGTTATTTGTTACCCAAAAAGTCAGTTGGACTTATTGAAAATTACCGAAAAACTCGTTTTCTACATCTTTTTCTCAAATTAAAAAGTAAAATTTGCCCATTTAAAATACACAGCACAGTTGATGCATAATTTGTCCATTTAAAATATACAGCACAGCTGATGCATAAATGTTTTCAATGCCAGTGCCATAATCAGATGTTTCCTTTTAAGTTGTGTGGTAGGCCTAATGTGTATCAATAGTTACCATATTATCAACTAATAAATATCATATAACACAGACGTTAAACAACAACAGCTTCTAAAACTTACCCTTTATTAATTAAGTTGTAAAATGTTATTATATAGGCCTAACCTAAAAAAATCCTATATGGTATACCTACACTCATTTAGGGTACGTTAAACTATAAACAAACAACAATGTTTAAATACATTTACAATATTTAAACACAAACCTAACATACTTTGCAGTTTCCATGATGTTTAATACTGTACATTGAGTATGTTTATCACTTACATAGGTACCTGATATATATACTTCTAAATAAAATATAATTTTTTTTTATATTTAATCGATAAAAACATATCAATTAAACATATTTATTAAAATATTTTAATAAAATAATCTTTAAAGATAATTTTATAATTTGCTTTATCGGGGATGTAAAACAAAGCTAGAGTTTAGCTGATGGGATCATAACCAGATCGTTAGATCGGCTTCCAGCTAGTTGTAATATTAACAATCATAAACAATAGTATAAGATATATAAAATAATAAAAAATTTAAGTGAAAAGTGTTTAGGCCTTGGAATATTTCTCTTAATAACGTGTATCAATCCAACTAACAATGCAGCACTGAAACCGATAAAACAAGATTTGATGGAATCTAATAAAAAAGAGGGTACAAATTTACTTTAACTTGTCAATTGATTTCTAAGGGAATTTGATATAATATGAAAGAAAACATCTAAATCTTCCCGGGAAATAATATTTATAGGAATTGAAATAAAACTTGAAATTATATAGGTTAAGTTTCGACTTTTCCGCAGTATTTCACGTAATTATAACAAAATAAATCACTGTACATACACCAAACACGTAAGAAATAAGTAAACTAAACAATATTAATCCCAAAAGTACCCACAAAGCAAGAAAATTAAAAAATAATTTAACAAAACGTTAATAACGATAGGCTAACAATAACAAAGTACCTTTAAGAACAATAGAAACTACAATATAACTGTGTAATTAAAATGGAGTTTCATCAACGTTTCCAAATCGAATAATAGGTTACAGTATTGACTGAACGGGGTATGTATAAAACGGTGACCTGTGGACTATCCAAATTTCGTTATTATCACATTTGATATAATTAAAATTGAAAAAATACCTAAAAGGTTCTAACCTATAGTAGGCCTATTTAGCCACACAGTATGTTTACTTTTTACTTAATCTGGCCGATAGGCCTATTTAGCCACAGTAGGCTATGTTTACTTTTTACTTAATCTGGCCGATAACAGTATGATTATATTTCGTTATTATCACATTATATAATTAAAATTTAAAAAAAAACCTAAAAGGTTCTAACCTATAGTATTTAGTCACAGTATGTTAACTTTGTACTTACTCTGGCCGATAACACTTACTCTGGCCAAAAAGAGAACACTTTTATATTGACAGAATTGCAACCCTCCACCTCCCCAAACATGTACTAAACATTTTAAACTTGCCAATCACAGTATGTTTTAAGTTTGTAAACATTTTGGTAGCAATTCCTACTGTTGCAAAAAAATATTTTAAGTTTGTAAACATTTTGGTAGCAATTCCTACTGTTGCAAAAAAATATAATATCAATGCCGTTATACCTATCCGCTAAGCAAGATTGTTGAAAGTTCTCAAAGTTAATTTGTGTTTTGGTTTGGTTGTGTTTTTTTTATAGGTCTACTTGAATTATTTTTTTTTATTCTTTTGGAATTGGTGGTCACGCTCATGTGCACTAGTACAAGGACAAATGTTTGTACATAGGGCTAAATTGCTGTATAAGCCTACATATGCCCTCTAACCTACAATGTTGACTTACAAATAAACTAACTTACAGTTGTCTGGCACATTAGGCCTATATTTCTAGTTTATAAACATAATAATTTGTATAGTAACATAACTTAAAACTAGCTACCTACTTAAGTTTTCCTAAAAAAAAGTCGGCATTGTGTATTAGAGGGTGTATAGTGTAATTTCACCTTGCAGCTTTGTGAATTTTGGTATCATACAAAAAGACAAATAAGATGTCAATGTTATTTAACCCTTCATAGGTCGCGTCTTTAGTTGTGACACAGTAGGTCGCGTGGTGTACAAAAGACCGCAAATCGTTCTTTTAGTCTTTCCACGAATAATATCCCTGTATATTTATTTTGTATAGTGTTTTTAACGTATCTACTCTTACGTGGAAAATAATACTGCAGGATTAAATTAAAAACGAATAAGTTTAATTTCATTTTCATTTTTTTATTGAACTTTGAAAATTAACTTCGTAAGTTGTTACAAAACTGTTTTTACATTTATCCATGAAAAGAAAAAGAACATACATTTTATTTTGCATAAATGCAACAATACAACTTATTAGCAAAACGTAAGCATATGCAATAGATATTATATAGTATATAATTCTATATTTATTTACCAAATGTATGAAAAAAAGTATAAAAAACTATGAAATTAATTTAAGCTTATCTAAGAAATAGTAGTATGCATAAATGATATTCTATTTACAAAATAATGTTTTATTAGGCATTAAAAAAATGAATATTCATAAAAGCTTAGTTTCATAGTACCATTATTTACAAACAAAAACAAATATGAGAGTACATAAAACGCATTGTAAATACTAATATAAAATAAAATTGTGTAACATTATTGAACTTGATCAACTATGCGCAGAGTAACATCTTTAGCAGTATTGCTCAATTTGTAAGGGCCTTCGGACTGCTTGCCACAATAAATTTCTAAATTCTCCGTATTATAAGTTCTTGCGTCACACAATGCATACACTTTCAGTCCATAGCGAGCTGGCTTATTAGGAATGTATTGTCTAAAACTACATCTACCACGGAAAGCTTCCAGCATCTCGTCTACAGTTACATACTCACTGAGACTGTAGTGTTTTTGACAACGATTGACAAATTCTTCATATAATTCCCGAATGGGAGCAGATTTATCATGTGAATTTCTCTGTCTTCTAGTTCTTAGGTCGTCAAAACGCATAGCTCTAATCAGAAATTTAAATCGTCTCAGAGACATTATCGCTCGAAAATATTCAAAACCTAGCCCATCTGCAGTCCATAAATCTTCCAACATCATATGTGAGGATTTTAGCATTCCTGTAAGGTATAACAAACCAAGGACAGCATGAATGTCATCTCTGTCCATTGGTTTTGCATCCCTTTTGCGGGAATAGTTCTCCTTATTTTTGTCAATCCACACATTAGTATATTGGACGATTTGGTCAACTAAGCTATCTGGGGAAAATAATTTCCAGCTTGCAAGAGGGGAGTTTGCAGCTGTAGCTTCTCCTTTTGGACAGGGTAGGCGGACTCCAATTCTCTCCCCACGAATTATATTATGACGGCGGGCCCTTCCACGAAGGTTTGCCATATTCATGTGTACATTCCACCTCGTTTCTAAATATTTACCCAAAATGAAATTTTGGTTAGTTTCTACATCCATTGATATATCTTCTCTTCCAGACAGATCTTCGAGAGAAGTTTCTGAGCTAGTTTCGTGGTTACTATGCTCTACTTCATCTTCAGATTGGTCGCTTCCTTCTCTCTCGACTACGACATCCCCATCGTTTTCATCAGAGTTGATATTTGATTCGGCAAATAGTTCTCGTCTGAGAAGTTCTCTGTCCTTCTCTGCCACTCGTTCTTGTTCCCTTTCTTCCTTCTCCACACTTGCTAGCATCTTCAATAATTTTGCAGCTTCATTGGCATCCATCTTCACAAATAAAACTACAAACTCCACAAACACAAATGAAAAAACTTAAAACATAAAAGGTCGCGTGGCGCACAAATGACCGCACAAACAATAACTTTGTAGGTCGCACGGTGTACAAAAGACCGCACTCCGCAAACTGCGATACGTCCTGGTCAGTGGCTTTGAGCTAACTGGTTGTCGGTTGGTGAGGGGGTGGAGGGGGAAGTGGGGATGGATGCGCCAAAGGATAGGGGTCGCACATTTGCAAACAAAACTTTTACACAAAGAAATAGATTTCTTGCGGAGGTTTGTACACCACACGACCTATGAAGGGTTAAAACTTAGTCAACCTAACCTGTCAGTGTTTGTTAAAATTGTTATTTTTACCCAAAATATCTTTGATGTTTATGTCTTTCATACTGCCATTTAGATTATTGGAACGCAGTACCTTAACGGGGGTTGCGGTAGGAGTTAACAAATAGAAAATGTAATGCGTTACGAAAAAAATGTTATTAATTGGTTGCCAAAAAAATATAAAATATGAGTAACGAAAAAAGCATTATCAAATTGGTTGCTATGGTAATGAATGTAAATGCATTCAAGAAACATGAGTTTTGGTTCATCAATTTAAATAAAGAGACTGTCAGTTCCATCCGGCGTAGTTCAGATATTATCATCAAGCACTGAAATTTTAGGTTAGGCCTAGAAAGCAATTTTAAGTCTAGGCCTAACCTAAAATTATTGTATGTTGCCGTTAAGGCAGGTAAAATAAATTAAACGTACACATGATAATTGTAGTTAGTCCTAGAAGGATGAACCAACATTTTATGTTTATTGAATGTATTTACAATGAATGGACATTTTACTGTGTTTACCATCTTATAATTAATTCTACACCTTTATTATAATAACATTAAACGTATAGAAACAGTCGATATTTTTTATAAAAAAGAATCTCCTAATAATAAACGGCAGTTGAAAGATTAAAATTATGTGTGTATGTTGCTGTTAAGGATGGTAATAGAACTGAAGAAAAGGCGTGATGAACTTCGTTACTAACGTGGGTCCCACGACCGTTCACATTTACTTTTTATATATCTGTACCAAAATAGAACTTGACAACAATGCTTCTTCAATGTGCAATAATGTCATAACAAAACGATTTATTAATGTTATTTACCTGTACTAAATATTGTAAAAGTTTTTAGCCATTTCATAATTTTGTAGTTGTAGCCTATACTGGTTTCATCAGAATATATTTATTTTGTTTTGTTATTTTGTAATAAAGTTGGTTTTAATAGAATTTTACTTTTATAACTACCAGTTTTATTCTAATTCTGTGTTATTTTTTCCAAGGCTGGGCCACTGAAGAAAATTGTTCTACCTAAGGATGCCGCAGGATACAACCGTTCGTACGCGTTTATAACCTTTAAACACGAATGTTCGTTGCCGTACGCAAGCGCTCTTTTTTCACAGACTAAACTTTACGACAGACCCTTACTGATCAAACAAAGTAACAGATCACGACAGGAACCGCTTTTTGCACCTGCGGAGAGGAGACCTCAAATCGAGAAAAGACATACCGAGGAGAGACGGAAAATGAAAGAACCAACTTCTTGGGCGGAGTTGAACGCATTAAAAGGACCGAAAGAGGAAAGACGGTACAAAGATGTACCACCGAACGGCCTCGGTTTGGCTTTAGAACCTGACTTTAATATGTTGTTGCAGATGGGAAGCCAAATGATGTTTCCTCCTAGTTTACCCATGCAAGGAATGGCTCTACCACCTTATTTCGCAGGACCTATTGGATATCCGAGTCAGATGGAAGACATGTACGGAAGTAGATCTAGAGAACGCGAAAGTCATGGACACGGTCATAACAGGCCTAATCACTATCCGAATGAATATGATCATTACAGAGAGCATTCGAATAAACAAAGCGATCGAAGAGATCATGGGCGTTCGAACCACCGTAACAGGGATTCGTCTTCGACATACCATCACCGTGAAAGAAGAGACAGGCGGAATTAATTAAAAAACAGATAATTTAAAAATTTTTTGTGTTTTGATCAACTCTTTGAATATTCTTTTAAAAATGATATTGTTTCAAATTTTGTATGCATTATATAGATATCTTTTATTTATGGTTTATGCATCGCGTAGTGTGTTTTTGTTATATCTTCTTTTGCCATTAAATAACTTACTGTAACAATTAGTGTATAAAATGTCTCTAAATTTTGTACATTCTTATACAGGTTTTTTGAAGTATGTATATACTGTATAGCCTAAGGTACCTGGTTTAAGTTATCTTTTGTGTGGTTTTTGTAGATAATGGCCTACATGTTTGTGCACATGTCAGTTTATATTGAACATTTGAAATCCAAAATTTAGCATGAAAATTAGCAGTACAAATTTACTATTTTGTTGTTCTAAGTTTACAATGAACATTTGAAAAAAAAAACATTTAAAAGTACAAATTTACTATTTTGTTGTTCCAAGTTTATAATGAACATTTGAAATAAAAAATTTAGCATGAACATAAGCAGTACAAAATTTCCTATTTTGTTGTTCTATTTTAGAAAATATGTGCAAAGAAATTTTATCTGAAAATAGAAATAATAAATCTGAAAAGTTTTGAGTTCATAACAAAGGTTCCGTACATAACAAAATGCTTTTATTAACAAGAACACTTCATACTATATTTTATCTACTAAACTTACCATACTACAAATTACATTATCATGGCTAGAATATACGGGGTGTTTCAAAATAATATCAGGGTTTTGGCTTTGTAGTATTTATTACATTTAACTTACAATCATAAATAATACATTAAATGAAAGTGCAACTCAAACTGTTTTGTTGGTGGGCATGCACTGTTTCCTCTGTCTTCTGTTAGAAAGCGCTAGTAGCAAAGATGGCGACTAGTGAACAGAGCTGCAAATTCAGTCCTTCTAAACTGTAAAACACAAAAAGCTTTCTGTTCACTAGTCACCATCTTTGCCACTAGCGCTTTTTAACAAAAGGCAGGAAGCTTTGCATACGCATGTGCACAGATGTAAAAATAAAACTGAGTGAGTTGCTCTTTCATTAGATGTATTAGTTATGATATAAGTTACGCTCGGCAGGAGTGAACAAATATTTCTCTGAGTTGACCGCAGCTCTCCAAGTGGCAGAGCTGTACGATACTAGCATTGAGTTAGTGTGCATTTCATTCTTCCGCTTCCAAATATAGGGCAGCTGTAAACGTACTGATATGCGCATTCGTGACAATGTATGTGAGTATGTTATTAAACATAGCTATCTCACACACATTCAAAATTAACAGATAATATATTATTTTTCTAGTATTCCTCCACGAGCAACAAGTTGATGTGATAACTACTAGAGTGCAGGCTAAATAATCTAGTAGGAACATAAATTCGGCGCGTACATGCTTCCTTAATGAAGCAGAATTTTTCGTCATAAATTATCCAAATTTATTGAAATTACTTTTATTTAAAAGACAATTAAATTTCAAATGTTTTGAGCTTTTGTTATGTTAATTATTGAATAAGAAAAAAATCGCAAACTTTGATTTTAAGTTAAGTCAAAGAACAAATTTAAAAAGTAAATGATTTACACATTCAGACTGTCCTTACCTTTAAAATGACATACTCAGAATACTTTTCTGATCATTATTACTCCAGTAATCTTGTTACGCGTTTAACATTGCTCTTTTGGGAGTTGAAAAACGTGCTGGTGGCTGGGTCTGCCGAGTCTTAAATGTAATAAGTACATAATAATAATGGAAATTTTGTAAAAATTAATATGCAAAATAACACGTTTTAGACTTCCTAAAAGTATTTAGAATTTAGAATAGCAACCATGATTCACCCCCAGCCAAATCTTTCCGTGCGTTGTTTCTAACCCCATAGGCCAGGCTTAGTCTCTAACATGAACAGAGAGCAACTCTCGCTTTATTGTTATTTCATCGCTAATTGTAAATGAAGCAAAAAAAATATACTTATTTGGGTTTATCGACTCAATTAATAAAAGAAGAGAAGATTTTGGAGCATTCGACACTGTGTTTCCTGATTTGAGGAACTAGAAGAAACAATTTCATTTATTTAAGAATGTCGGTTTCTTCATTTGACGAACTACCACGCGACGAAAAGATAGTATTCTACGACAAAAATACTAAAATAAGGAAAGTTGGCATGCATTTGGTCAAAGTTCGCTACTGTTTCGGCGGAGATGGTTTAAAATCCGTCGATTGTAATGGCAGCGAGCGACTGCACAGCTACCGTCAGCGGTGTATAAACCAATAGTTTATTTTTTTTGACCAATGTGTATGCTCTATAATACTCTCCATTGCGCCACTGTTGATAATCCGTGGCGGACGAAAACTCCATGTGGGTTCCAGGCCATACACTATACTGCATCGTAGGCCTGTATCAAATAATAAAGTCCCAGTCCTCAATTCGACCAAAGATAATATCAGCAATATATTGATCATTTATTGTAGCTTGATATTTGCATAGGTGTTGAAAACAAGTAACTCTTAAGAGCGTATTAAACCGGAAATTGAAAAGTGGGTATCCAAATCAGCCTTTAACGATGTAAATGATGCGCAAACTCGCACCTCAATGGTTTTCTCAAGGCCTACCGTATTATCAGAACTATTTTTATCCAAGACCTGTCCGGTCCCAATTAACTTAGATAATTGAGGTTCTACTGAACATATAATATTAGAATACCATTTATGTTGCAGAAAAATAATGTATAATTTGGAAATTTTACTTTCTCTTATTCAATGTACAATAGTTCTTATTGTGCTTCTGATTATTTTTCCAGAATCCAGACTATTATAATTAAAGATTCTTTCTGAACTGTAAATACATTTTTTTGTTGGTGATATAAGAAAATTGTTAATAACAAAATAATCAATGGACTTCACCCACCTTCTATGTTAAATTGAAGATCAACAGGTAAGCTATTGTAGTCCTACTTTATACTAGTAGTGAAGTAAATAAAAGGTAGTTAAAGCTAACACTAGATGATTTTCAACTAGATTCTGAGAGAATAACAAGTAGATACTACTTGTCATCTAGTTGTAACTTGTAATTTTGAAAGTCCTAGTGCTAAGCTGTGAATAAAAAGCTGGCACTAGGTTTTTACCCTAGTTTTTCTAGCTTTTTTTCTAGTGCAAGAGGGACCACACTAGGATTTTAAAGTAGTTGTCGCAATGGCCGTGTTTATGAATGTAAGGAACAGAAAAGGTTATTGTGATAGACTTGAGTTTCGTGTAGATAAGTGCTTAAGCGCTTTGAAAGTGAAAGTTTATATTTGAGTACAGATACCGGCGCGTAAGCTGGCACTTAAGCAAACCTCTACTAATCTGACTAAAAACATCAGTATTCCCGGTGGGTAGATAAACCAGTTCCAGTTTTATACTTTTTAGTTTATATAACCAGTTTAAATAACCCCAAGTAAGACTCAGCACTGACTGAATATCCGGTGTCCGGTACATTTCTGTTCAAGGATGAGGTAAACTCCACTAGTTTGTTTGAAGGAAGAGTCACATTAGAAAACGGTGTGGGAAAAATTTTTTTCTCCACTTACGTCCTTTCCAAACTCCCCCGGCCCATATCGCCAGAGTGCCAGGATTCACGCCAATATCTGTAAGTCCAACTGTTTCTGTCATTTTTCTGTAGCTGCAATTGCTGAAAAAGTATAACTCGCAACTGAGGAGTGGACATCTCTTTCGTTTCGTCACTCTCGCAACAAGCAACTTTTTTCATACTCCTTCTCACATAACTTTGCTGTTTATTGGTTTTCACGTTCTCGTTGTGTTGACGTGAAAACAAACTTGGCTGCCATTCAATGGTCCGGTGCCGTTTGTATACGAATTGGGGTTTATTTTAATTTCATGATGGTTTGCTGTAGTTACTCCTAATGCAATAGACCCTAAATTTTGCTAAAAATTGGATTTTCTTCGGATCCCAGAAGTAACAACTGCTTTTCCCACTCTTTCAACTTAATCTGTTTATGTCCTGTATTTTTAGTGTCAGTTTTTGTTTTAACATGATTTTTTATGTTTTGAAGGGTTTTATTCAATTGCGATTGAGTGACTGTGACTCCAGTTGCTTGACTGTAATCAGTAACTACTTGATCCCAAGCGTGTTTTTTTCTTCCATAACTCTTGGCACTCTAGATTTCTAGAACATCACTTTGTTTACAGAAAACAACTTAACAAACAAAGCTATGTTAGCGAATTTCCTTTTCTCAAACTCATTTCAGAAGATTCACTACTAGTCTTAATAGCAAAAATAAAATAAACGGGCAGAATAGAAAGTTTATAAATACCATCTAACAACTATAGAAGTGAAGATACCACATGCTAATATGGTCAACGCAATACAGACAAAAGAACATCTGAGCGTGGAGGGAGGAGCACGATGACTCACTAAAAGAAGTTAGCTGCTTCCTCTTCCTAGTTTTAGCTTCCGTTTATTCACATCGCTTTCAGTTGATGCTAAAACTATCTAGTAGCAGCTACTAGGGTAGACACTAGTTTATTCACTTGACTGATTATGTTTTTGAAAGAAAATTTCTCGTCAAACACAAAACAAAGTCTTGCGAACAAACATTTTTACAAAAAACTACATATCGCGTAGAAGACGCAACACTTCGTGTCTTCAGGTGACGGTATGTCCTTGGATGTTAGTGGATATTTTTATTTTCAACCTCTCCACAGGTCGACTAAGGGCTCAGTAGTAGGTCATTCAAAGTTTCAACCCCCACTACGTTCATGTTGTTAGTTCCTAAATTAGGCTTCTCAAAAAATCTGTACCGTTTTATTAAGGACAAATAAATCGTAGTTTCGGTGGAACTAGATCGGAAAATGAAGTTTTTGTTACACATTTTCGCTGTCTTTAAATACCACCTGAATAAGGAAATTGTTCAATTTCTTTGTGAAACCTTGTGTGTCTTTAAATATTTTTTCTTCCATGTCCCAAAGAATAGCGTGGCTGTACGGCATGCGTGTTCAACGATCTTCGAACGGTTAACCTCCTCTGTTGATGTGCATTTTTTATGCTCCTTAAGCGAACTAGATGTTTGTCCCACATACGACAATACACATTGGAAAGGTAAATTGTAAATAATGTTTTTAATATTTAAACCTGTATTTTTGGTCTAAATTTCCTTAAACATTTATTAATCATTTAAAATTTTTTGAAAGCTCTCCTGATTGAAAGTTTTAAATTTATTCTTTTAACTTTTTCCTAATTGCTTTGTATGCATGGAATCTGCACCGTAGTTAATTGTTTTGCATAGTTTTTTTTTTGCCTCTTGTTTGTCTCACAGATTTGTCACTTATTGATTTTGTATTGTCAGTACCAAATCGGTATTTAACAAATCAAATTATTATAAACCGTATGAGCTTTCTTAAACAAACCAATCTCCACATGTTTCAGATGGCTAGAAAAGTAATTAAAATATTGTCCAGTGTTAGTAGGTTTTGGTACACGGTAATCTCCAAATCAAAATTCTTTCAAGATTAAGAAAACTGTACACAGAAAACCATAATGATGGTGAGTAAGAGCTACAATTACAAAAATTTTAAGTGTTTAGACAAAAAATGTTATCCTTTCGGAAGATATCTTTGTGTTCAATATTTTTTTGCTGTAAAATTTTGTCTGAGGCATCATAAACTACTATAAACTTACTTGTACAAACTTTTTATAGTTGGAGAGCATCAAATAATGTATATTTTATTTGAGTAGGTCTATAATTCAGACTGGTGGCGCGTCAGTTTCTTATAATATATATAATCTATACTATTTTAAAATCTAACCATTTGTTTATACAATGGCCATTCAAATATAAATGAGAATTTGTTGAAAAAAGTTTATAAACATAAGAAAATGGATAACCAAAAAATGTATATTTCTACATAATCATCCTTCTCATTGACACATTTTTCACACCGAATCAGAAGCGTTTTTTATCCCTGCACTGTAAAGAGAAGAGGGGCGGTCCTTGAGCCAGTTGCTCACAAAATTCTCAACCCCATATCGTCGGTGAAACGCTTGCCTTCCAGCCTCTTCCAATGGCCCAAACTTTTTATTTCGTATTGATATATCAAATGATTTAGAAGTTATTAATATTTTAGAGAAGAAATTAATAATCGAATATTATGTTTATATGTTATACGAAGATGTACGAATGTTTCCGAATTAAACGAATAGGTATCTCTTCTTTAAATTTGTATAAACAAATATATTGATGATAAAAGGTTGTATTTATATATAGTTTATAACCTCAAAGCAAATATTATAATGTATATTATGCAAGCAATAGTTCTATACCCATATCTAAAAAAATCAACTTCACAAGAAATAAAGATTGAAGTTGTAAACATAACCCCAAACTATAATCTACACTGGGTTTACAGATGATGGATGAAATCAGCTGTTATATGTTACTCATGTACAGTCGTACACTCGCTTTTATACGAGTTGATTATATTTTATTAATCTATATACATATTACTAGTGAACCTGGCAATGCTTCGCTATTGCTTGACTTAATTTTAAGGGTGGATATCCCATTTCATCCTTTTGACTTAAATAATGGAATTGCTAATGTTTTTACATCAATTAAAAATAATATTAAATAAGTTTAGATTTATAGTTTGTAAAAATTAGCGCAATTTATTTTTGTTTTATAGGGGTAGCTATCCCATTTTGGATGTAGTGATGATATTCTCTAAAAATATCCTGGTACTAATAATATGTGTAAAATTATGAAATTTTAGTAAAATTAGTTGACCAGTTTTTGAGAATATAGAACAAGTAATTGTTCATTATTTATTTTTAATGGTAGTTATTCCATTTCATCTCTTTGACTTAAGTAATCAAATTGCAAATAGTTTTGTATAACCCTTAAAAATAATATTAATATTACATAATTTTAACTTTATAACTTGTAGAAAGTTAGTTTAATTTATATTTATTGTATAGGAGTAGCAACCCCATTTCAACCCTTCCAAATGTGAATCAATCATCCAAGGACCCACTAAACACACACAAAAAATTTATGTATACCAAGGGTACCCATTGGGGAAAGGGCGACATGACACAGACTGCGTCATTGGGATTTGGGGTAAATATTTATTTGGGAAAATGTAGAGGAAAGATACAAATTAGAAGTACACTATGATCAAATTAAAATATATATAGTTTGTAAGTGCAAAGTAAAAGCGCAGCCACTATTTGACTTTCTGTAATACAACCATTGTCTCTAGGAATTAAAATGGACCAAATCAAGATCGATTAATATATTTGTAATAAAATATAATGGTGTGCTCCTTTAAACCCACAGCTCAAGGAATTTGAAATACTGTATTCATATCTTTGTAGAACTACATTATCTGTGTTTAACATTATTTTATTTGTACTGCACAATAATACAAATATATTACAATGACATTTAAAAAAATGTTGGAATTAATTGGGGGCTGAGTCATTTCTGTATATACAATTGTAATTTATAGATTTAGTATTAAAAATCTGCTAAGACTCCAATTTTTAAAAAGGTCACTCTTTAAAAATCCATATCAAAATATTTTTGTTCTACCTTTAGGCTTTAATAATAAACCTTATACGTAAACTTCAATGCTGCTACAGTGACTAGATAGAGACAGTGTGGCCAAGTGAGGTCTTGTTTCCTATTGGTCAAGATGTCGGCAGCCATGTTTTTCCTAAATTCGTATCTGTTTACATTACATTCATTCACGTTCACACATTGTAAAAGCGATTTTACCGATTTTTTAACAGATATTTGTTAGTTTTTACTTTAAAATAAACGTAATAGGTATTTTAAAGCGATTTGTGTTGAAGTATGTGATATTGCACCAAATTAATAAGGAAATGACAGCAGATTAGGCTACTCCCGCCACTCTACGGAATCGTTTCAGCGCCCATATTTCAGAAGTAAGTACATACCAAAAGTCTTTTATTTACAACATTTTAAAAAGTTCATAACATAGGCAAATCCTTTTTATCAATAAAAAAGATAAATGCAATAAATATTAGTATTAGGCTACGCAATTTTAAGAACAGTTTTTGGCCCAAACCTATAATTTTGTCCGTGTTAGCCCTACGTTTGTTTATAGTTTTCAAATTAAATTGGCATCGTTATTTTTTCTGTACAATCTAAGACGAATTTACAATCTATTATTTCTGTAATAAGTAGGCCTAACTGAAATAATAAGGGAAATTAGTAATGAAACCTGTTTTTCGGCCTTGAATAACTTACTTGAAAATCTTGAATTGCCTAACCTCAAAATCAAAGAATTGTAATTTCGATGTTAGGCTTAAATTGTTGTTAGAGACATTAATTTTATTATTAGCTTTCGATTGAAATAGAAATAAATGAGTTAGTTAGGAAAGTTTTAATTGCTTCGCTTATTTTAAAAAGAAAATCTGATGGAAATAAATATATTGTAAAAATCAGAAAGTGTAACTTTCAAAATATTTAATTTGTAAAATGTATTCATTGACAAAAAAGGCTAATTAACAACAGAATAATAATTTTGCATTTTTGATTTAGGCCTATTCGTTGTTTTATTTTTCGTTTTGTTATACTTTGAATTTTTGATATTTTAATTTAATCATTAAGGGGGCGCTTCCCTGCCCGCCAATTGAATCTTATTCCCATAAGAGCAGTGCTACAGAATAAGTCATTTTCCCCCGTTAATTCGTGGAATAAATTTAAAAATTTTGGTTTCATTTTGAAGTACTGTCATATGCGTATGTTGATTGCCGAATACATTTTCAGAATCCGTTTTATTGTTTTCATAAACGTATGATATAAATAGTAAAAAATAGTAAACTTTATAAATTTTTTACTCAGTTGCAAAAAGAGATATTGCAAAAATCCTTAGCAATAAACACCCACAATCTATTTTACTTTAAGAAAAAAAATACAGCTTTCGTTTTTTAACAAAAACAGCACAAAAATATGCTTAATAGTGAAGGTATGTTTTGGTTATTTAACATTGAAATTGGTACCCAATATCGTAGTTTTGAATGTGGAGAGCCGAGCCTTAAGTTAGAAAAAATTTCAAATTTAGCTTTAAGAAAATCATTTTTAAGATTTTGCTTTTCAAACTGAATTGAAACCTAAAATCAGTAAATACAAATTTCATAATTAACTTGCCACAAAACTTTAACTCTGGGGAATTTTAAGCAACAAAATTGTTGTTTAAAATTTATGGTGCATTTGTTATATAAGTTGAGAATTAAATTTAATTAAAAAAATGTCATTATGACAAGTCAAATACTTTTTCAGATAGATACAAATTATTGAAAATTTGGTTCCTTGAAAATAATACAAAACCTTGACTTTTATTCAAATAAACCGCATAAATAATGTAATTGAACTTCAAAATGTTTTTTTTAACGTAGAATTGAATAAAGAAAATAATAGTGCAACTTGTTTTGATATAGCTTTATTAGTTTGTAATTAACGTCAGTAGGCTACTCAACTATCGGCATAGGCTAGTAAAAAATGTGATAGTATATAGGCTAAATCATTATTTTGTATAGGTTATTTCATTTTAAACAACTTATCTGCTTTCTAACTACTTTTTAACATTTAAAAAGTTGTTTACGAGGCCTTTATGAAATAAAACAAAAGGTTTTATAAATATTTTGAAAATAAATTACATTATACTTTATGGCAGATAACATTACTTTTAGGAAAAACATGGCGGCCGCTTTCATGTGGCCACACTGTCTCTATCTAGTCACTGTAAATGCTGCTACTCCAGAGCGCCATAACTACTCTAGTAGCGGTATGCTGAACTACAACAGCATTTCTATTACGACTAAATACAGTACTTGCCAGAGAAAATAACAAATTTAGGTTTTACTGTATTTATTTTCCTGGAATACTGAAAGGGCTGAAATAGGAGTGATAGCTTTAATTTATCCATTCGTAGAATTTTAAAACATTAATTACATAAAATTTGTCACGAACTGTTTATCTGGTTATAAACTGATAAGTCTTATTTTTCATTGACTTTTAAATCGACATTATAACTCGATAAAATCCTTTTTAGGTGAAGTTAGGCTGGGACCATACGGTCAGGTTTCTCGGGATCAAGTTGTTGCGGACACACGGTCCCGGCAAAACGCACTTCCGCCCTTAGAACACTGACTATAATATTATTCAGTTTAGGACTTTACACCTAGTAGGAACATAAAAACTTGTGTTTTCAAAGTAAGAATTTGAAATTTATACAGGATGGTCCATATGTATGGGAACACCTCAATAAATTGGAAACTGTTATAGATGTAATACTGTAACTTTCAGGATAAGCTATTGGTCAAATACTATACCTTTTGACAGACAACTGAATTTCAACCCCTTCTCAGGGGGTGGCCAAG
>JAGFPH010000809.1:27130-55829 GCA_018207615.1 Philaenus spumarius
TTTACGAGGCCTTTATGAAATAATACCAAAGGTTTTATAAATATTTTGAAAAGAAATTACATTATACTTCATGGCAGATAGCATTATTTTAGGATAAACATGGCGGCCGCTTTCATATGTCTCTAGTCACTGAAATTTTCAAACATTAATCTACAGATAGGAAAATTTGATACCACTAGGTTGCGCTCATAGTTTGGAAACTACAAAATGTTTAAATTATTTTGAACGTTTGTGTTTATTAGTAAATAAGTTATTAAATTAAATAACTTATTAAATCAAAAGAAGTTATTAAATTTTCATATTTACTATGCAAGATTTAAAGATGATTTTCTATAGATTAATACTCTATTTTACAATAATATTTCGTGAAGTTTATAGTATCCCCGCATAGGTAGCAGCACACTGCAGTTTTCAAACATTAACTCACAAATACAGTAGCACAATTTTATACCGCTAGGTTGCGCTCACTGTTCGGAAATTCTGCAAAATATTGCAGTTATTTGCAAAATAAACGGTACCAGAAACTGGCACATACTTTCTCACAAACATATTTAAATTATTGAACAGATTCACTGTGACTTCATAATTAATTGTAGTTGAGGTAGGAGAGGTGATATTTAATAGGAGATTAACTAATAAATATTATTATTATTAGCTAGAGAGAAAACTATTCGATCGATTTCGAACAAATTTACACCAAACATGCCAATTAGGTCTATATAGATGCACGAAAAAAGGTTTTGAAACATTTTGAAAAACAACTCCCTTTTAGGTCAAAAATGCCCAACAATAAGTTATTATTATTATTATTAGCTAAACAAGAATTTTTAGAAAGTTGCGGTTTTTTTGCATATAGTAGGGTACATTAAGGGCTATAAATAAGCAACATTTTATCAATATCGTTAGAGCCGTTTTTTTATAAAAAAAATAATAACAGATTTTTTGGGGTTTTTTGGCCAAAAAGGAGGTTGTTTTTCAAAAATGTTCAAAACCTTTTTTCATGAAACTCTACAGGCCTAATTGACATGTTTGCAAATTTGTTCGAAATCGATTGAATAGTTTCTCTCTAGCTTTGTATACATATATACAGACATACAAACAGACATTTTGTAAAAACCACTTTTTTGGACTCAGGGAAAACGGATATTTCCACAAAAATATCAACATCGAATTTTGTTGCGATTACTATACTTTCTCTATACTATAATAGTATAGTGAGAAAGTAAAACGATTGAAATGTTACACTTGTACCATTTGACATTTTTACGATTCAATCCCTCTAATTTCTAATGTATATCAGTATATATTATATAATATATAAAATATTTGTAATCGGAACTCGTGGAAAAGTGTTTTAAATTGCATTTGTTTGAATGGTAATGTTTGATATTTTTGTTGATGGTAAATAAAATTGAAAACATTTTTTTTACGTTTAGTGCCGCCATTTTGAAACGATATAAAGTAAGGTAAAAACAGTTTTTTTTCATAAACATTTTTTACTTCAAATGTTCTTTAAAATGTCGTGTCAAGCGTACTCTATGTTTACGTTTGAGTTTAAAAAAAAAACAGAATTGGCCTTTATTTGGGCCATTAAGACGGCGGCTTTAGAACATTTAGCTTGGGTAGGCCAATGTGTAGCGGGGTACGGAGTATCCAGGAGTAAAATAGGGTTCCTGGGTCCGGAAAAAAAAACAACAAAACCGTTTTTATGTTATATGGGGACTCTCAGTTAAGATTTATAATTTTATGAACTTTTTATGGAACCGTTGCCAATAGTATAACATATATTTTATGAATTTTGAAAAGAGTTAAACACTATTTAGGCAAGTTTTTATTACAGTTGAGTGGGTTTCAACTGTTCAAAAACAACCTGATTAGTCATGGTCGAATATTTTCTTTTTTTTACTCTTGGATTAAACCGATTAAAGTCCTGGTATCATCATAAATGATTTGATATTCATTACGCGAGTTTGTTTTGTAAAATGAATTCCTATAAAGCGAGTGTACACGTACATTCATACGTACGTACGTAAGTGAGTAACATATAATAAAACAGCTGATTCCACCCATCCTATGTCAATAAACCCAACGTAGATTATACTTTGGGGCTATGTTTGCAACTTCAATCAATAATATAATATCTTGTGAAGTTGGTTTTTTAAAATATGAATTATAGAACTAACATACGCTATAAAACGAATAATATTTGCTTTGAGGTTATAAACTGTATATAAATACATCTTTTTATCATCAATTTATTCGTTTATAGAAATTTAAAGACGAGATAAAACTATTCGAAAACATTCGTACATCTTAGTATAACATGTAAACGTATTCTATTATTAATTTCTTCACTATAATATTAATATCTTCTAAATCATTTGATCTATTAATATGAAATAAAAAGCAATTCAAAGATAATATTTGTAGCCTATCTTTCTTTAAATATATAATAACGTAATTAAAATATAAAATTTTAACAAATAGGCCTACAGTTTTATAATTCTTCTAATTGTACACATTTACCTAGTAGTTAAAAATTCCCGTCAACATAGTTAGGTAGGCCTAGATAAAGTCTGTTTGTTTTTAAATAGTATTTTTTTAAATGATGAATTTGTGATGTGTATCTAATTAATCTGCATGTGATTTATCACGAGGGCTTACTAGTAAAAAAAATAAACAAAGTAATCGTGGGACAGACGACCGTCGTGAAAACTGTCAGGTAGGCCTATCATTATTTTTATCTTGCCCCATTTAAAAGTGAAATCTAAAAAATAACGAACATGATTGTCTATTGTCAAAATAAATAATAACTAAAAAAAAAAAACACAATTTTAGGTTCGAACTAGAGCTATATACTGAACCAACACATTGAAATAATTATAGAGTATGTTGAAAAAATATATGAAAAACGTTTAAAAATAAAATTATCGATTCTATGCAAAATAGAACAGAAACGTCTTCAAATGATAGATTATATTACCAATATAATTTAAATGTCTTAAAATAAGTGTTTATAGTAGTAAAATAATAATAGATTTTAAAAACAAATAATTTAAACATTGTAAAATCTACAATTATAAAAGAAATAGATGAGACCTTAGCGTGTTCCGCACGCCTACCCCTTTGCTACCACTACGCGTACATTTTATAGTTTCATTTAAATAAAGGAGTATGGTTAAACATAACCTCGAAATTAAGATTGTAAATAATATTAAACGTCTAAGAGGGCTCGCCAAACCCCGCGGCGAAGCATACGGGTGGTAGGATGCTGGAGCCTGACGCATGCGTGGTAAGGCCAGAGTTTTTGCGTTAAAGACAGATTTTTGTTTTTAAAATTGAGTAATCAAATTATTAAGGTGATGTAACAGGATTTATAATAAAGGTTAAAAAAACATAGTGCTTATTCCTAGATACAAACGTACATTAAAATTCGAAATAGAAATTTTAAAATGAGTACTGCTGTTCATTGGAAATACTTGTATGAAAATTTAGTGTTAACAGCTGATTATTATTAGCGAACTTCTATAGGAAAGACGAGCTATTGCAGTTACACTTATGGTGAGACCTATGTCGGCAGTAGTCAATAAACACCGATCATGGTCCTCAGAAGTCGTTTCGGAGCCATTAAAAATTTCATACATATGTGTTCGGACTCTTAACGGCCACATTTTATGTCAGATTTGGTTCAAATTTGGTACACACGTTTGTTTTTCTAAGTGGCTGGAACGAGTTCGTTAGCCAAAAAATCCAACAACGGGAAGCACTTTTTGGAAGCGGACGTAAACGTTTTTTAGATTTACGTACTAGAATGAATCTTTTTTTGGTTTTATGTAAACAAAATAAATACAGGCGATTGTTCTGCACATTTTGTTTTTTTACACGACCTTATAGCTCGTCCGGTTTCCCCAAAATCGATCGAAACGTAAAATACCGTAAAGTTGCTTGGTTCGAATCCACGAGGGGGATTTTACCGCGGAGAAGCTTCTGTTACGAGGCTGACGGTGGGGATGCAAAATCTGTCTGCTGCGAACGAAGCAAAACAGTCCAAAATCCTAAGCCGCAAGGTCGAAATGCAAACGCATAAAGCAATTTTTCCGAAGCAACGCGTTAGCCGGGGCTGGATGCTAAGGTGTAAACAAATTCTACTAACAAATATCAACTATTCAACGTCCCAAATAGTTGGTTTAAATCCTAAAACGTATAAACTTAATTTTGGAAATTCGCCCAACTCACTTCAGCGGTTCAGCTGTGTGATCGAATTATTGTATCACTGTTCAATCAACTGAGCTGTGTATTTAAATTGGCAAATATTTTTAATTGACAAATATAATTTTTAGAGACAATCTACAGGCCTAAACTCTCTCTTAAATTACTGGTAAATGCCAGTATTTTAAATTGAGGCTTAAAAATAGATTGATGTATTATGATACAGAGGGAGTAAGCAAGTGCTCCATTCTCTCGTAATTTTACGTATTTAAATGTGGATTTTTCAACATTAATAAAACAGTGTTTTTGTAGGCCGTATTGTAAAAATATTATTATAAGCTATAAATCAATGCGTGGGGAATTATTAATTTATATTACAATCTTTATCTATACTAATATTATAAAGAGGACAAATTCGTTTTTTAATTTGTTTGTATGTAGGGGGTAATCTCTGGAACGACTGAACCGATTGAAAAAATAGTTCTACTAATAAAAAGCTACACTATCCCTGAGTAACATAGGCTATAATTCGTTTTGATAACACATTTTTTTTCATTATTTATAAATTTAATCGGAAAAATTTTTTAGGTTGGACCTAGACTGATGAACCAACACATATATTTCTTGAATGTATTTATATTCATTACCATAACACCCAATGGAATAAAATAGCAGATAAAACAGCTGTTTGCTCTAATATTTCAATTAACAGCTGATTTCAAAACAAGGCGATAAAGGACATACACAAAATGACCGTTGGACAGCATGGGAAGTGTTGGTGTTGGTACATAGGTTGAGATCACTATCACGACGCTTTAACATCTTTTGTTTTCATTATTTCTAGTATTGGAATATGATATGGAACTGTAAATACATTGTTAAGTTTTAGTTATTTAAGTATGTAAATATTTAATTCTATGTTTTCCCTCAATAACGTGATATTTGTAGCTACCTTACGCATTATTAACCTACATAAAACACAATGCCCCCTAAAAGAAAATCTTTAGCAGTTAAAGCTAAAAAAAAGAAAAAAAAACGAAAAAGGGGATTGTTTTTCAAATTTTTCAAAACCGTTTTTCATGCACCTATACAGGCCCACTTGACATGTCTGGTGCAAATTTGTTTAAAATCGATTGAATAGTTTTTGCCATTTCGTCAAAAAAACCATAAAAATGAGTTATTATCATTATTATTACTAGCTAAACAAGAATTTTTAGATAGATACGGTTTTTTGCATATGGTAGGGTACATAAAGGCTACAAATAAGCCAAATTTGATCAAAATCGTTAGAGCGGGTTTTTTATAAAAAAAATTATAACTTTTTTTGGGGTTTTTTTTTACGAAAAAAGGGGGTTGTTTTTCAAAACCGTTTTTCTTGCATCTATACAAGCCTACTTGACATGTCTGGTGCAAATTTGTTTGAAATCGATGGAATAGTTTTCGCCATTTCGCCAAAAAACCCCAGAAATCAGTTATTATTATTATTATTAGCTATAAACGAGAATTTTTAGAAAGATGCGGTTTTTTGCATATGGTAGAGTAGGCCTACATTAAAGGCTACAAATAAGCCAAATTTTATCAAAATCGTTAAAGCGGTTTTTTTATAAAAAAATAATAACTGTTTTTTGGGGTTTTTTTTGCGAAAAAAAGATTTTTTAAAAAATTTTCAAAACCGTTTTTCGTGCATCTTGACACAGGCCTACTTGGCATGTCCGGTGCAAATTTGTTTGAAATCGATCGAATAGTTTTCACTCTAGCGTTGTATACATAGGCTACATACATACATATAGACATACATACATACATACATACATACATACAGACAGACATTTTGTAAAAACCACTTTTTTGGACTCACGGGGTCCCAAAACGGATATTTCCACAAAAATCTCAACATCGTTTTTTTTGCGATCACTATAGGTATTTTCTCTATACTATAGTGAGAAAGTAAAACGAGAACTACAAACACTGGAATCGCGGGAATTGCAAAATAATGTTTCACTGGCTAAACCTTCTGCTTTATTCCTAACTGCTGGCACGCTATTTTTTAACATAAGCTCAAAACCACATTTCTTATTTTAACGAGCGGGGTCTACTGTTCACAGAACTACTAGTATATTAATAGCAATTGGTTATGGCTGAACACACATTAAAGGATGTAATTCTTGTTCGTTCGGGAGTTATGAGTGACACACTGGCGGAAAACGTGATTTTTAGCGTTTATTGGTGAATAGCTAATAATGTAGTAGGCATAAAGGTATACACATATCTATTTGGGTGCAACTCACTGTGCGTTTTTTGCCAATGATCTCGGATCTAAAATGTATTTTTTTTTTAGTTACTTGTAGTGGTAAGGCACAATGTTTACTAGGTAGTCCTTTCATTTATGTAGTCACATCTGCGAGCGAAGTTGCAGGTACCAGCTCGTCTTACAGTAAATATATATACACAGTTAAACACCTAAAGTCGTATTTTCTCAAGCTGGAAAAAGCATTACGACTTTTACGAGCTGCTAACCTTCCTCGACCGCTTCCCTCAAAGTTACTGAGATTGCCCTCCACCCCTTGTCACAACACTCGTGGTTTACGATCAGTTCTGCGTCACCTTTTACTACAGATGATACTACTGTATCTCTGAAAACTGATTCTACTACTTTCCAATATCTGTAAAATAATTAGTGGTCCAATAAAACCTAACGGGTTTCAAAATAAAATAACGTTATAGGAAATAATATTTTCAATTTTATTCAAATAGTCCAAATATGTATTTAGTTATGCCAATTGCATTTATGGAAAATAACATCACGTGAATAGCAGTGGCGTAACTACATTGAATGGCGTTCCCCCGCAGGTACCAGAATGTCGCCCCCCAAAAAAAAAAAAAAAAAAAAAAAATTGCAACTTGTCGGCTCTAGATGATCCCTCTTATCCCACGCCACGGTATTATACCCGGTAGTAATTAGAAATTATTTTTACTCTAAATTGAAATGAAAGTAAATTAATTTAAGTACTGTACATGATATTCTTTACATAAATAAACTATCTGTTGGTAACATTGTAATTAAATAAATGACAATGCTATGAAGTATTATACTCAAAAGAACTTTCAAGCTTTAGCCTAACTTTAAACTAATTTGTCATCTTTATAAGGGAAAAAAAGACTGCAAATTTAAATATCAAACATCAAGGTTTATTATTTACAAAAATCTCTTAAGTCTTAAGCTTTAAAATGAGGTTTAAATCATTTTTTTGATTAAGAATTAAAACAGATATGATGGCGTCGCAAAACAAGCATTTGAGAAATAATATACATTTATTATAAAAGTTTTTAAAATATTTTTTTAACGAAAACATTAATTTTTATGAATTAATTTTCAGTACCCAGTCCTTTAACTTATTAAAATAAAGTTTCTTACCTTGTGTCCATCAAGTGACTTCTTTTTTTTATTTGTTACGTGTTTCAGGACTTTTATCCCATCTTCAGGCACAATAAATAAATTACTCAACCGAGGTCTTCAAACATTAAAATCAATTACACAAAAAACACGTAACACACTTCTCATTTAAAGTACTTTTTGGTGTACACCTTCTGGCTACAAGGATGACAACTGTCTCAAAACTTACCTACTATATGTGAAATGTGCTATGTGTGTTTTGTGAATTAATTTTGATGTTTGACGACCTCAGTTGAGTAATTTTTATTTATTGTGTCTGAAGATGGGATAAAAGTATCAAAACGCGTAAAAATACAAAAATGATGTCACTCGATGAAAACAAGGTAAGAAACTTTATTTTATTTTATTTTAAGGTATTAGTCTATTTTTCGTCAATAGCGGGGAACAAAAGATTTGAAATTATTTTTGAATATTTCATTTTGATGAAGAATTAAAAGAAATATGATGCCGTCGCAAAAAAAATGCCTTTGAGAAATAATATATATGAAAGTTTTTTAATATTTTTTTAACGAAAAAATGTATTTTAAGCTATTTGTATATTTTTTTGTCAATAGCGGGGAACATAGGCTTTAAAATTATGTTAGAATCATTAATTTTGATGAAGAAATAAGGAACATTTGGCTATTGTGTTGCAAAAAAAAAGAGGAAAAAAAACACATTGAGAAATAATATACATGATTATTTACTATTCACAGTGAAACTAAAGTACAATAAATTAAAAGTACAATTAAATTACGTAGATGGAAACATTGCGATAACGTAAAACGATTAAAAAATGTAATTAATTAATGAAAGGTTTGATATTGCATGTCTTTTATTGTTTTGTTCACGGTTTATCACCTAAAAATTCTCCTGCGACCCACTGGTTGAGCACTGACCTAGATAGCCAACACAGCACTCACCATAACGAGCTAGCAAACATTTGCACTGCGCCTTCTGTTCCATCCCACTACTCTGTCAACTTCAAAGCGGGTCAACCACCGTTTGCTTTATTTCCGCCAACTTACCACAAAAGCCTGGGCATACGTTATGGTCTTTATGTAAAGGCTAACATTTTGACGTTGCCGGTTGCAGATAAATGCATTATTTTTATACACATAATAAAAACAATTAATCCAGCATTTATATCTATAAATATAAAGTTTTCCAATAGAAACAGCAATGAATTCTTTCAAAGTCTTTGGAATAAAATTACCTAAAAAAACACATATTTTTATTTGATTTATAAAGGACCTCTCAGTTTCTTTTACAAAAGTGAGTGTTAAAAATTATAAGTCCACAATTTCTACCACACAATTTATATCATAATAAAATTACCCGTTTAAAAAAAAAATAATTTTATTGGCTTCAAATTGACACACCTTAAAATGAGTTTTTCAGGAATATTGATTGAAAAATGTCTTGAAATTTTCTCTCATTTGGTACAACAATAAATGACTAAATAATGTAATATATTTTTCATCACTCCGTACCGAAAGTAGCTACTTTCGATGTCAGCTGGTAGCAACGAAAACGATCGTTTCCCAAGCTCTAATTTAGAGCAAGGGAAAAACGATCAGCTGATTTTCCCTTGCTCTAAATTTGTTTTCCCTTGCTCTCAATTAGTTTTCCATTTGCCCGCTACGCGCTCTGACGTCGCTTTGCCGTTTATTCTTACAATTTATATCAGCTGTTCTTATTGTTCAACAATGTAAACCGAAAACAGGAATAGGTATAAATGAGTTTTGTATAACTGTTGTTATGTAGGCTTATTATAGTAAATTTGTTATTATAAAAAAATGTTAATTGAGAAATATAATAGTTTGCATTTTACTGAGGTTTCTTCTTCAGCATTGTGTGTATTTTTGCGTCGTGATGAAAAGTACCGTTCATAACTTGTACCGAAAGTGATTTTCCGGCACTTGCTCCAATTATTCCCGTACTCGGCTTCGCCTCGTACGTGAAACACACTTTCACATGCTCGGCTTCGCCTCACACGTGAAATTCGATATTCCTGTGTTCGGCTCCGCCTCACACATGAAACTTGGGCGCGCACCGGAAAGTGCCACTTTCGGTACTAGTAATGAAATATACTATTTACCCATTTTCAGTACAGACGTCTCTTAAAAAATATGAAATTTGTTTTGCGGGTAAAGTAATTATTAATAATTTCCACTCTTAAACTTAATTCATAAAGAACATCAAATCTGTGTTACATTTTATTGAACAATAGTGGACCCGGCAATGCTTATCTATTGCTTGATTTGAGTATATAAATAAATATATTATTTACATTAAATTAAGAAATGCAATTTAGTTAGTGTATTTAAAATTAATTTTGAAAGACTTGTGGTTGCAATTAAGATTCTTATGATCAGAGCAGGGTGGTAGATCGTATAATAAACATAATAGGCTATGTGTGTTTAATGTTAATGTCATTTATTTTATATAGGTAGCTATCCCATTTCATTTAATTTTAAGTTTAACTATTATATTTCATTACTTCGACTTAAGTAAACGAATTGCAAATGGTTTTTTATATCGCTTAAGAATATCATTACACAAATTTAGCTTTATAACTTGTAGTAGGAAGTTAGTTTAATTTATATTAATTGTACAGGGGTACCTACCCAATTTCAATCCCTTAGATTGTAGTAATTGTAATGTCTAAACACAATAGTATGGATAAAATTTTAAATTTTTAGTGAAATCAGACAAATGGGTCTTGAATATATATTATTCCAGTTTATATATGTATTGTATAGTGATAGCTACCCCATTTGATTCTCTACGATTTTATTGACCATGTTGTCTAAAAATCCTGGTAATAATGTGTAAATTTGAAATTTTTAGCGAAATTATTTGCGTAGGTTTGTAGCTTATAGAAAAAGTAAGTGTATAAATGATTGTTTAATTTTAAGGGTAGTTATCCCATTCCATCCAATTGACTTAAGTAATCGATTTAAAAATGGTTTTTATATCCCTCAAGATTAATATTACTCAATTTTAGTTTTATAGTTTGTAGAAAGTTAGTTTAATTTATATTTATTGTTTAGTGGTAGCAGTCCTACTTCAACCCCTTCGACTGTAGTAATTGTAACGTCTAAGCACTTTATGTGAAATTCTTTGTGAAATTGGTCGACATTTTTTTGCGTATAGGGGACAAAGAAACAAACATTCATTTTTATATACGTAGAGATAAGGGATGCTTTTAAACTTTAATAATAAAGCATTACGTAGGGGGGTCTACTACTAGAAAAACCAAACAAACGAAAAGTATGGACGCAGTGATCTATTAATACAAAATGTCGTATGCAATCTTAGACCTCCTTTTACAAATAATTATAGGTAAACAAATCAGTTTCACGCGTCAATTTAAAGATTAAATTGAATTAAATTAGTAGTTGTATTCATAGGCGTCGCGTGGCCTATTGTTTGGGTGGCGGGGGGGGGGGGGGAAACCCAGTCAACGGCACCAAAAGTTTCATTGGGGGAAACAAAATAGCGAACACCCCCAGGCTAGAACAAATTTGGTTTTTGATAGTGTAAAACAGCGTTTAAAATTACAATTTTAAAACTAAGTTGTAGTATGTCCTATATTAATATTTATAAATTATATATATACCTGGTTATCCGTCTTGCAACTTTTTTTGTAGTTTGACACTACGCGTTTCGGGAACAGGTTCCCATCTTCAGGTTTAGAATTAGAAAATAAATATGTGTTATTCACATTTGAGCACGTCAAATATAAAGTAAAAGAAGAAGAAAAAAAACACGCAACAAAAATTCTTTTAAATAGTTAGAATTGGTCCATGTTTTGTTGTCAGTGAGGCGATCACTCATCTACTGAAAAATAGCATCGGTTGTCTCCTTCATCAATAACATTTCTACGTTTATAGGTAGAGATTGCGGTGTTGTACAAACTATTGGATTTGAAATATAATTGTTCAGTACCTGGGCGATCGAGCATCACTCGGTATTTTTTTTCATTTTTTTTTTAGGAAAATGTATGTAAATACAAATCGCATACTGAATATTTTTCGAACTTAAGTACATTATGAAATGTTTATCCTATACTCTAATACAAAATAAAAATACTTTAACAGATGTCGTTCTCCACAAAAACCTATATTAAAGGTTAGAAATGAAAAAAATTGTTTTAAGCTTGAAAGCAGCTGAAAATGGAAATAATATAGGAAACAGCTGATTACTGTTATTATTATAGTGAATAAACATATGTAATGATTTAAAACTCCATAAGCCCAATGTTAAAAATTTTTAATTTTCAAATGAGTTATTTAGAAAAATACGAGTTTTCCTGATTTAGCGGTTTTCACCAATCGATTTTTTAGACCCAAAAGCCTCTAATCCCAAACTTTCAGCAAAATCCTTCCGCTGGATCTCGAGATTGCTCGTACAAACAGAGATTGCTCGTATTAGAGTATGTATAGGGAACCACTTTGTTGCGTGTTAGCTAGATAAATTTCATATTCTCTAATGCGTTTATTAGTCAACCTTTGTTACACAAATGCAGAAGAGTTAAATTCACAGATAAATTGTCGTGACTATGATCACTGTCAATTAAATGTATGACATATTTTGACTTGTTCTGTGTAATATATTTTTTTGGTAGATGTTCTTTAAATTTGTCCTTAAATTTTCTGCCAGTTTGTCCAATATAGAACTTATCACAATCGCTGCACTTCAGCTTAAATACCGGTGCAATTTTCAATGTATTTTGTTATCAAATTCAAAGTAGTTCTGTTTTAGGACTACATTTAATAAATCGATAATTTGGTTAATGGTGTTGTTACATATTTCCCCAGTAATAATGAGGTTTTCCTTCAAAATGTTTAAGGTTTCTTGAAATGGTATGTTGGTATATCAATTTATTAAGTCAAATGAAGCCAAAATGTAATTACGTTTAATTGCGATACCCTTACTATTGTCGATGAATTCATAACTGTTTTCCTGCTACAGTCATTAATAAGTGAGATATTATCTTTAAGAATATGTTACAAAGTTTGGCCCACCCTGTATCCAGAAGCTGTGGTATAATTTACATGGTAAAATTTTAATTTTGAACCATTGGTTGTTGAAGGAAAATTTACGTTATGTTTTCCCTTACGAACAATGCATTTACAATTAGGATTGAGATTTTCCAAAGCTCACTTGCAGTTGTCTTGATTCAAAACATTTAAAATAAATGAGTTTTAATAAATCATTCAATTGAAACAAAATTATTTTACTATGCAAAAATACTAATTGAATTTATGGGAGTATCGGTTAATATCAACTAATTATGTGTATGAATAATTTGTATATGAAAATAACACTAGTTGGTTGGGTTTCTTCGTATAAAAAAAATCAAAAAACCTTTATTCTGAGATTACACAACCCATATCCTTCGGGGAAAGTAATACTAAACACTTATAATTGGTTGTACATAAAATCCGTACCCAAATTTGTTGTAATGTTTATTTTTTACAATTAATAATAACACTGAAGCCAAATTAAGTTTCATAATACATTGTTGCTACAATTTTTCTATTTTATACAAAAAACGTTATATACGTTAATGGAGCAAAAGCCTTCTTTCAGTTCGTTTCGAAACTCTTGGGAATTTAGTTTTTTTTTAAACTAGTTTAAGGACTGCGTAGTGAAATGGTGGGGGAGGCCGGGGAGGGGAAGTTGCACAGGATAACAAACCTTCAACGAGTTAAAGAATACAATGAAGTAGACTACTTCATCCAGTCCGTTCGTTTAGCCAAATGACATCTCATAATAAGTAAATTAACAACGATTGAATCGGAAAATAATTTGAACGTTAAACTTAATAAGGTAAAATAAACAACGTAGTTAAAACATTCTTGACATAAATGACTTATCCAAAGAGGAAGAACTTTACAAAATAGTACAAATTAATTACTATGTGTATATTCGCCACAAACATAAACTAAAATAAAATTTTTATAATTTTTTTTTTTTTTGGGGGGGGGGGGGCACGTGCCCCTCGTGCCCCTGGGCGCGACGCGTATGGCTTTATTAAAACAACGTAGTAGAAATGTTTTGTCGGTTCTTACCTTTGTAAAAAGATTAAGGGGTTGTTATCCCTTTCCATGCTATTCCCCCAACCCTCATAACCCAGATGTTAAACAGTTATGTCTTAGTCGTCTGATGATGCTTAACTTGAAACACATGTATCCAATATATTGTTTATGTGTGTTTTATTTTTCCTTTATATGTCTCTGGAAAGATCGCAAGAAAGGAACCTTCCGAACTTGTAGTCCAGGGGCAAGGTTTAAAAACTCTCGAGTCCCGTGAGCTCCTTGATGACCGAAGTATGTGAGAGTTGTCAATCGCTTCGATATAAGTTGTAGAGTAAGAATATCAATGCTGATAAGTTGACATTTTGCTCAAGGATACGAAATCAAGGCATAGTATTAAATCCTTATACTTGAACTATACTAACAAAATTGGTGTCAAATTTTTGTTTATAGGATGAAGGTAAAATATAGGAAAACCCTAAATTTCGCACACTTTTTGAGATATTCAACATGGCGTCCAAGATGGCCGCCTCTGTAGAGGGCATTAGAAATTATTTCGACTTGAGTTTTAAGATAAACAGGGTATGTTTTTTAAATGGGCCACCATTGGTTTTGGAACTTTAAATGCAACTTTAGATGGAAAATTTTCCTTGTTTTTTTTTGTTGAGAAATTAAAAATGTAATTAAAATATTTGTAAATGGTAGCCATTTTTAATATTTATTTAAAAAAACGTAAAAGTTCTTTACATCTATGTAACTCTAGTTGGCTTCGTTAAAGGTAAAATTTTAGTTCATGTACCTGCATATGCATAGCAATAGCTGCTAAAATAGGAAACTAGCATGCAACCCGCCATGCTTAAAAATATACAAGCATTTGCTGGGTTTAACCACTAGATTCTATATTTTAGTCAACGTTAATTTTAGGCAAGTGCTTGGTTCCGGAATACTCTAGCATCAACTAAGACTAGTATGTGCTAAGTTAATTATATTCAACAAAAATGTAAAATATTCTTAAAAACAGACACAAATTAGCAGATGATGTTAGTTTTTATTCAGTTCACCCAATGACATGAAAGAGTTCCGCTATATCGGAACGGACCAGCACGATGTACAATCAAGGGAGATTTTTACTCGGTACTTAGCGTCAAATGAAATTCCAATCAATCTTCCCTAGAGTAGGCCTACGACTTTAACACTCACAATGGCTGTGAGGGTGGTGTTTGATATATTACACTTTAATGACGTCATCTCTCGATTATTGACGGGGTGTGAAGCTCGAATTTTTTAATCTCTGCTTATAGGCACTGTCTCTTACATAACTAAAGAACCGCTAATCTGATCTCTATGCTGTTGGCTTTCGTAAGGGTGCGTCGACTGAACAAGTTCAAGTTTGGCAAATTTGGCCGTACTTTTACACCTATGACGAAATACAGAACATTCTGTCCTTAAAGTTTGGAGTCTTATTTGAAATTTTAAAACATTGGATGAAGTAGGGTTTTTAATACAATTTTGCTGAAATAGGAAATCTATATTTTGTCAACAACATAAAAGCAGCCGCACACTGAAAGATATACTATAATATATCGCTATAAAGCTGTAATATATAGCAAAGGATTGCAACATCCAACGTTTATTAGCGAATCTTCATAGGTAAGATGAGCTATTGCAGTGACCCTCGTGGTGAGGCTTAAGGTCGGGAGTAAGTACATGAGCACCGATCATGGTCCCAAGAACACGTTATATATATGTGATCGCACTCTAACGGTCGCATTTTAAGACCGATTTGATCCAAACTTGCTACACACGTTGGTTGTCTAAGTCGCTCGGACGAGTTCGTTAGCCAAAAAAAATCCAACAACAGGATGTAAGTGTTTTGAGATTTTTTGTACTATAGTAAACGTTTTTATGGGTTTCTCTAAAAAAAATAAATGTAGGATATTATTTTTCACAATTTGTTTTTTTACACGACTTTATAGCTCTCTAGGTTCCCCTAAATTTCATCAAAACGTAAATTACCATAAAAGTAGATAGTTCAAATGCACGTGGAGGATTTTACCATCGGCCATCTTCTGACCCGAGGCCACCAGGTTGAGGTGCAAAATTCGCAAAGCGAGTTTTTCCACTGTCAGTGGAGTTGGAGGCTTAGGAGTGCGAAACAATTCTACTAATATATTTTGTACACACAGACAACTATTCAGCGCCTTCGTGAGTAGAAAAATTTTCCAAATTGTTGGTTGAAACCTTAAAACATATAAATTTAATTTTGGAAATTCACTAAACTTACGTCAGCGGTTCAGTTGCCTTATTGAATTGTTTTGGCGGGTTGAAATGCATTTACGCAGATCTCTGTCCTGAGAGGTAGGAACTCAACTCCCACTAAAACAGCTTCCCTTCCACCACGGACATACACTGGGGAGAGCGGTAGCAGCATGTAGGGAACTCCCTAATGGCTGCAAGCTGTACCTTCAATAAAACATTCTAAAAATCATTTAGTGCCATGCACGGTGGATTCATCCGTCGTGGAGGCTCAGCTAACCTCGATCTAGAAGCGTATCGCCTGGATGCTGGTCAGAATGGCTGTGGTTAGATGAGCTAGATTTTATTCACGGAACCTAGAATCAAAGGAATGACCTGGGAGACCCACTGTGTCAGTTTTACGGTTGAGATTGTGGCAGGACTGGTCTCATTTCTGGCTTCGTAGGCAGACGGCTTGCTCGTAGGTACTCGCCGCTGCTTTGGTGGCAGGTCCACGGGAGTCTCTAAGTCCAACTCTCTTACGTTGGCATCTGAATCAAAATTGTTATTGATTACATCGAGGGTGTCTACCTCCTTCCAGGAAGCTCTCTTTCTACGTCTCTTGGCTGAAGCCCCGACCTCGGCCGTTGGTCTATTCGCTTTAGAGTGATGCAGCATAGGACTGTAACAGAAGTAGATACGGAGGTAGGAGTCTTGGGCTTGGTCAAAGCCTGATGAGCTAACCCAGCAGGCGTAGTGGCAGCAGCCGGTGGAATAACCCTGCCTTGCCGACCGCTAGAGTGAGCCGCATCACCCTAAGCGGGACGCATCACAAACGGGTGCACAAAGTTTGACCCTTCCGCATCATTACGGGCCAGGCAGCCCTTGCAACTCGCTACGTGGTTACCTCAGCAGTTGCAATTCTTCGCTGGTTCCTAGATTCCCTGCGGGCAGTCTTGACCTCTGTGTTGGCCGCAGTTGACGGAAGAGTTTCCAAACCGCTGGCAGTTGTAGCACTGGGCTACAATCTTTTGCGGTTTGAATTCCTTCATAGTATAGGCCTACTGATTACAGTTAATAGCGCGCTATAAGCTATACAGTTGAGCAATTATGGACTGCTTCCCTTTGCTCGCCGAGTACAAACTCGGCCCGTTGGGCCTTGGCCCCCCCCCCGGTAATTTGAACCGGGTACCTTTATGGTATTGTACGTTTTGATCTATTTTGGTGGAACCAAGCGAGCTATAAGGCTAAAACTGTGCAGAATAATATCCTACATTTATTTGTTGAGATAAAACTCTAAAAAAGTTTCATTATCGTACGAAAACTCTAAAAATTGTCACTTCCGGACAAAAAACGTACTTCAGGTTGTTGGATTTTTTTGGCTAATGACCTCGTCCCAGCGACGTAGACAACATAAGTGTAAAAAAATCGCAGAATCGGACTCAAATGCGGCCGCTAGAGTGCGAACACATATAAAATTTAATGACATCCTAAAACGTGTTCTGGGGACCATGATCAGTGCTCATTTACTACTCCCGACCTTATGTCTTACCATAAGGGTCACTGCTATAGCTCATTTTTCATATGGAAATTAGCGAATTAGCTTAATCCCTGCTTAAAACATTCTTTTTGGAATTTAAAACAAATATTTGCCTTACATCTCGTTTCCTCCTTTATACGTCAAGGTTTGTCTGTTATATTTAATATTATACCTCTATTTTTCAACGGGTTATAAGTGAGTTTTTATAACAATTCTCAACTAAGCTAAATTGATGTGCGGGTCTGTTGGAAAACAAAAGGTAGAATTTGCTTGAAAATGCAGAACGCAACACAAAGACTAATGATGCCCAAAGGTTTCCATGACATTGACTAAGCCTAGGTTATGTTTAGAATGTAGGTCCATTTATCTGAATTACCTCTTTGCATGTAGGCTACAGCCCGTATGATATTGTCATTGTTTAGTTGCATATTGATTTATTGTTACCGCGCAGAAAATCTGCGCATTCGTTTCGACAATGTATACATAACCTATAAGACAAGTCACTCTGAATACTATTCAGGTAATAGTCTTATAGAGTATAATTATTTCGGAAAAATGTGGGGCTGAAAAGTAAAAAAATTACTTCTGCCCTAAGAATTACTTTCGGTATTTTGTGAAGCCTATTACAACAGTTTCCACCGGAATCCAATCGTTCCTAAAAAGTCGTTTCGTAAATAATTTACCATCATCAGTTACAATAACGTCACAAAATATTTAAGTTTGAATTAATTACAGTCTACATAAATAATTTTTTATCCAACGTATTAATTCTGAATTTAAAATTAGATTCTAAAGATAAATTGACCATATTTTTAAAAAATGTTTAGACATTTGCCATCATAAGGAAATACCCGACTTTTAGAGAGAATAGGTCTACTCTTGTTCCCACGCTAACACATATACAGAGTGTTCTTTAAGTCCCTGCAACCCCCTTCATTATTTTTGTAACTGAAAATAACTTAACAAAACTTTGTACATACCTTAGTGTTGCATAACAGGACACATGATTTGACACATGTGACAGAATTAGACTTTGTCGTAGGAGACCTTTGTTTGCATTGTTTTGTTTTTTTTATTGTGCGTTCTATTATTTTAACTCAAACGAACTTGTTCCGTCAGTACAAACTGATTCTGTATGGAGGTTTGCTTTCAGTTAAGTTAGTAATAGTTTGATAGTTTTAGTACATGAAGATGACGACTTATCGTTGAAACGCGACTGACGAACAAAATAAATGCTTTCTTCAATAATTGTTGGTTATTGTTTGAATTAATTTGTTTTACTTTTTAATATAAATAACTAACTTGCTTTCTCTTTATATATTGTATAGCATTTATTTTGTATAATATCTTTAAAATATAAAATTTTTTAGTTAATTTACAACTTACAAAATGTAAGTTATCCATATACATTTTAATTTTGTTATTTATTTATTCCATAAATAAAATTACAAACAATTTACAAATTATCGTCTATGGATTTAGTGCCCACATATACTCTAGTGGACCTGGCAATGCTTCGCTATTGCTTGTTTAGTTTTAAGGGTGGTTATCACATTTCATCCCTTTGACTTAAGTCACCAAATTGCAATGTTTTTGAAGTAAAATCTTCTTATGGCTTGTTCGGCACTTTTTGCGTAGGTATTCGAATGAAATCTCGCGCACCGTACCGTACCCACTGTATTTTAGATGCGTGTAGTTTAAGGCTGTATCACACATACAAAATAAGAAAATAATTATGAGGGGTGTAAATGGACATTGGGTTTCCTCATCAAAAAATCCTCAAAATCCTCATTGTATAAGTTGTGTTAAAATAGTTTACTTGGTAATACCTCTGAAACAGGGGTTTACTCGTAATTTTTCCAGTACCGGAACGCTGCCGGAACTGAACAAAAATACTCCACCGGAAAATTTTTGAAATTTTCACTTCTAAAACTCCTATTTTACGTATCTTTGCCGAGTTTAAAGGTGCAAATAATATACTTACTTTTATAAGAAAAGTGCACTTGTATATGTAACTATTTTTGTACTTGTATATGCACATAGCAAATTTTAGAGATACATACTATTTCCAGCAAAAACTTGGCAAAATGTCTCTTATTTAGTCAATAGCCTTTATCAGAAATTTAAATCCAAGGTAAAAGACTGTAAACCTAAATAAATTTTATGTATTATAGCAAGAAATGACTTTTCTTTTCTTGTAGCAAGAAATTACTTTTCTTATACAAGAACAATTAAATGCAAGCAAGCTTATCACGAGAATACAATACACAAATACAGACGCTAAATTGCCGTGCGGCCGGTGTTCAGGTACCTACGTTTAAATATTTTCCTCTTTCGACCTTGTATTTGTGACGGCGTTTGTCAGTGTACACCATTGTTTGTTTGTATTCTATGTTGTACTCTCATTTGGGATATTTGTTTTTTAATTAATTAATCGTGAAATAAAATGAGTTATTCTATAAGAATTAATCACTAAATGTGGTCCAAATTATATCATCTTTGTCCTTATTTTGATTACAATAATTTCATAAATAACTTATATGTTATAAACATATGTTCATGCCGAAAACGTTAATAATACAAAAGTTTAAGCATCGCTGGTTTTTAAACTTTTCGGCCGCCTCGACTCTGAATCGTTCTCTTAGGCGGATTTCTTATCAAAGCCAGGCCGGGCGAAAATCGCTAGATCACTGATTACGCAGTATTTCAATGGGAGCTTTTATTAGGACGCCGGGCTCCGATTTTGAGCAGTCCTGCCTCCCTCTACTTCAAGCGGTTTCTGCCTGCGTTTTTCAGTCTAGCTCGGTGTCCATGCCAGTGTCACTATGTTGCAACTGAGACTGCTAGGAAGGCTAGAAAACCTATTGAGTGAGACTCGGCTTCAGTGCGAACACTGCGAACGCATCGCAGCTTTTGCTCGGCTTGGCTTGGTATCGCTTCGCCCGGCCCGGCTCGACTCAGTTTTGGTGTGAAAAAGGCTAATTTGCAGCCGTTCGCAGCGTTCACCGAACATCAAAGGTGTGCCGCAAAGCTTGCAAAAAAGGTGTCTGGTGCTCCCATTTCGATTCCGAGCTGAGGGACAATATGGGATACTTTATTGTAGTTGGCTCTCATAGTCGCAACGCACTTTAGTGTGGGGATATCTTGAGGTTTTTCGATTGGCGGACGTACAATTCTGAACCGAGTGTTGAATGAGTGTGATTGAGGGAGTGGATGGTCCAGTGCAACGTTAAGACAACGTATAACAATTTAATAAAAAGCAGTACCGGAACGGCGTTCCGGTGCGTTCCGGTACCAGTAAACCCCTGCTCTGAAAAGGACATTACACTACCTAATTTTGTAAATTGTATTTATAATGTGCTTGGTGGTACATCTAAAATGGACATAGTTCTTTCTCATTTTTTTGTAAATGTCTAAATTTGCTAACTTGCTTGCTATCCATGGTAATGAATGTAGATGCATTAAAGAAACGTGTGTTGGTTCAGTATAGGCATTACTTAAAATTATGTTATTATTATTTGACTGTAGACAATCACGTTTATGTTATTTTTTAGATTTCAATTTTAAATGGGACTAGATAAAAATAATTATAAAATTTCGGATTACATCAATACAATCAACGATTCATATTATGACAGTTTTCACTACTGTCGGTAGTCCCACGACTGCTTTCTTCTTTTTAAATTGTTTTAGCTCGTTCCCAATAAAACTTTCAAATTTCGGACAAAATAGGTTTGGCTATTTTCTTTTCATCTACATGGCCTAAACGGCTGTTCTTTTTGTGTTAGTTTATATAATATTTAATGATACTTTCGTCTCGCCGATGTATTGCGTATTACATTCACTACAAAGGTTGAAGAGCATTGTGGCGATAAATTCACACTGATTAAATAAAACCCCGAACTACAAATAGAAGGAACAAAAAACAATAACAGAACAAGTTAATGAAAAGTTATGTTTATTGTATTACCCTTATGCACATTTTAATGACATAGTCATCATATTCAGACGGTTAATACTACTGCAAAGCCCTCTGAGGATGTGAACTATGTCATTGAAATGTGTATAAGGGTAGTACAATAAACATAACTTTTCATTATTTTTGTTCTTTCTATTTATTTGTTGTTCTGGATTTTATTCAATCAGTGTGTATTACATTCACATTTTATACAGTAAATACAGTGTTTAGTATACCGAGTCACATTTTGATTTTGTTTTTGACGATATGTTGTCTAATAGGTGTTTTTATTATCAAACGACGTCGAATTTTTCCCAATAATCGCGGTTTTTAATTAAGTTTTAGGCTAGCCAACGTAGGCTTAGTTTTATTGGTTTAGGTTTTCTGTTTATTTTGTTTGCTTTATTCTCTCACTTGATAACGGGAGTTGATTTGTACTCTCCAAATATCGTGTTTTATTTCCTTATACAGAAATGTAGGAAAAAATTATAAAACTCCAAACGTATCAAATCTGAAGATACATTTGCATAAAACAAGCACGCCCATTGGTTGTTGTCATCTAGAGCTGCTTTAATTGACCAATCCCCTGACTTGATATTTGTAAGACAATGACGGATTGTGTCGCGTAAACCCTTTGGGAAATTAAGTAGGGTTTGAATAACAACGCCAGAGCTATTGAAGCAAAATCCGTCGATGAAAGAAAGACGAATGTTTGCACAATCATTCACAACTCGCTCGCTGTATTGTATTTACAAAAAAATACATCTGAAAATATTTTAGTAAACATTTATACAAAAATTAATCTTAAGCTATATTTACACTGGAGATACAAATATGATTTTAAAGAAGTCCTCATACATTTCAAGTAGTTATTCAAAATATACATTTAAATATACTAATCTATGGGGTTTCTATTGTATGTTCATGTCTAGAGCAAAGTACAGTATTATAAAATGCTGATTATAAACATACTTAGCAGGTAGCCGAGGTTTTGCGCACAGATCTATATATTAATAGGCAAGCACAAAACTGGTCGTCCTTTTTTCTCATCTTGTGTGCATCGTAGGAGAAATTCGCGCATACCGTTAGAAAGGTAGTGTCCTGTAGTGTGATACGCCCCAGTGGCCCTCAAAGTTTCAATGTTAATCTTATGGAAGGTCAATCTTAAGGAAGAAGAAGAAAGATTTCTTTTGATTTTATCAGGGGCACAAAAAACAGCTGTTCGTATGAAAAGCTTAAAACAGCTGATTTTGATCAACAGCTGATTTTGATCAACAACTGATTTGGATCAAAAACTGAATATAATTTTAGGTTAGGTAAATCAAGCAATAGCAATAGCGAAGCATTGCCGGGTCCACTAGTATGAATAATTCGATCACGCATCTGAACGGCTGACGTAAGTTTGGCGAATTTCCAAAGATACATTTTTATGTTTTAGGGTTTCAACCAACAATTTGGGAAATTGGTCTACTCACGAAGGCGCCTGTATGTACGAAACATATTAGTATAGAATTTGTTTGCACCTAAGTATCCAGCATCGATTCACGCGCTGCTTCGTTCCACTCGCAACAGATATACTCGCTTTGCTAGTTTGCATCTTGCGGCCTATATATATGGACTGCTTCACTTCGCTCGCAGAGTACACACTCGGCCGTCGACCTTGGACCAGAAGACACACGTTTAGATGTAATACGTTTAGATGTTATTTTACGTTTTGATAGATTTTGGAGGAACCAAGTGAGGTCGTGTAAAGAAAAAAATGTGCAGAATAATATCCTACATTTATTTTTGAATAAAAAGCCCTAAAAAGTTTCATTCTAGCAGCTATAATCTAAAAAAATAGTTAATTCCGTGCACAAAACGTGCTTCTGGTTGTTGGATTTTTTTTGCTAACGAACCCGTCCGAGCGACTTAGACAACCAACGTTTGTACCAAATTTGGACCAAGTCGGGCTTAAAATGCGGTAGTTAGAGTGCAAACACATATATAATTGATGACAACCCAAAACGTGTTATGTGGACCTTAATCGGTGCTCATTTACTACTCCCGACCTGAGGTTTCACAATAAGGGTAACTGGAATAGCTCTTCTTTCCTAAGGAAATTCGCTAATAAATGGTCAAGAATATAATTAATTGTAGTACAAATAATAGTACATTTCATTACTAGTACCAAAAGTGGGCATTTTCCGTGCACTGACGAAAGTTCACGTGAGAGGCAAACCGAGCACGGGAATATCCATTTTTACTTGTGAGACGGAGCCGAGCACGGAAATAATTCAGTCAAGCACCGGGAAAGACACTTTCGGGAACGATACTGTTCATCATACTGCAAGATGATGCGATAAAACAATCTACCAGAAGAACAAAATAATTGAAAGTTTAAACTTATTACAAAACAAACTAGCTAATAAGGTTATAAAATATAAGTAATAATAACAACTGTACCGTGAATGTTAACTTGAACTTTTAAACTGTAAATTAAAAACGTTCTAAGAATTCCTAGTTTTCTTCATTTACTTTACCTAATTATTGTTGGTTTGTTTTCCCGTTACTATGGGGACGGTAGTTAACAGCGTGTCCAGCTGGTTTAAAACTTTTCCGTGCACTAGACGGGAAATTTCCCGTGCACTAGGGAAGGTAACGGAAAACAGCTGCTTTGGGAGTGGGCAATGAGCACCGATCATAGTTCTTAGAACACGTTTTGGGGGTAACATTAAAAATTATATATTGTGTTCGCATTCTAACGGCCGCATTTTACTTGCGATTTGGTCGAAATTTGGTACACAAGTCGCTCGGACGAGTCCTGTTGGAAAACCTCCAACAATCGGAACCACGTTTTTGACTGGAGGTAAACATTTTTGAGAGTTTTAGTGCTTCTGTGAAATGAAACTTTTTGGGGTTTTATCTAACAAAATAATATAGGAGGTTAATCTGCACAATTTTTGTACACGACATTTTTCTGAGCCTCTTTCCTCTAAAATCAACCAAAACGTAAAATACCATGAAAGTACACGGTTCAAATCCACGCGGGTTGCGGTGATCGAAGCGAAGCAGTCCATAATCCGATTCGTTAAGGTCGAGAGAATCAATGCGGGAGCCAGGGGATGACAGATATTTCTTCTCTACACAGTTAAGACGGTTTAAACACTGGAGTACTTTGAATGGGTGTTAAACTATTTCCAGTAAAGATCACGGCTCCCACAATGTAGGCAATTAGTTCACTTCCAGAAAGTGACCGCTTTGCTCTAATTGCAATTAAAACTTTCCCCGAACGTCCAACTTGCGCCTTTGTAGACGCCTCAGTCAGTATATTTATATATAAAGTTTGAGAAGCTCATTAGCTGCTATTGAATCCTTTGAACAGAAGGAAATCCCGGCTTGTAAGGTAAAACCGGTTTATTTGCTATCTTACACCATTTCGTTTAGACCACTTTGCTATCTGTAAAGATTACATTTTATTTTACAATAGCATTATTTTGTTCTGTTTAAATATTAACTACTTGTGCCAGTGAGGAATTTGTGAAAGTAAGTACACGAGTACGGCCCCTGGATGCTTCGCCTGCAACGTATGTGTAACGGTAAAGATAAAAGATTAAAATCCACTATCAAAACTATCGAAAAAAGGGTAAAACACTTTTAATGTTCATTGTTCGGTATCCAAGTCACTACTGAATAGCAATTAATGTCTGAAAATAAATTACCTCATTTTGCTCCGTCATGTGACTTTGTCTTGTCGGAACTCAATCTTCAGTTATACTTACTTAAAGGTTGTCAAAACATTAAAGCATTCTAGTTAACATATACAAGATAAAACACTGCATACACATATTATGGGGTTTATAGACGTCGATAGTTCTAGGTGCTAGTTGAAGAGGAGAATTAGTTCCCGCTATGCTACGGCTCCCTGTCTCAACAGGTACTCTCCTGTTGGAGCGGGGAGTAAGCACTAACAGCGAGCGGAGTTGAACAGGTTCAACTTTTACTAACCCACTAGCCGGGGAGTAGAGGTCACGTGTCCTACTCGCAGCTAGTAATCTCCCTGTGTAGACATGCACTCGCTGTTACTCGCGACACAGACACAGTGCGTTTCACACTAACAGCTTTCCTCATCAGCATGTCGTTCAATTTTTAAACCCTCATTCTCAGGTGCCTTTTGTGCCACAATGGATCCTCCTCGAAGAGTGCTTGAGAGGCTCCTAAAGTGTCTCTTCTTCCGACCCAATCTTTTACCCACACTCTACTTTTGTTTAACAATTCTTGACTCAAGTAAACAGCCACTTCACATATGGCTTCATCCAACTCAACGTCGTCCGACATCCTTAGCACTTCACTCTCGACTGACAACTCGCCGTGATAGTAGTGTGGCGAGTACTTGCCTCGTCTATACACCTACACTGTTTTCACTAGCGGGTACTACTCTTCTCTTCTACCAGCAGCTAGAACTATCCCCGTCTATAAGCCCCTTTATTTACAACGCAGAGTCACGTGTCCACTGCTGCATGGTTCGCGAACTACTGACTGTTGCGGTGATTCTAGGATTGCATATTAGTTGGTTGGTCTTATCCTATTGCATCTCAAAACCGTCTCATACAAGGAGTTAGAATGGAAAGATTAGAATGTGACGAGGTATAAAGTGAAGAGTTCCGATTTTGAAACGCGTCTTAGTAACAAGACAAATGAAATAACATGACGGATCAAAATACTGTAATTTATTACTACACACTAATTGGTAAGAAACTGTTAGTTTTGTGACTTATCGCCAGCAATTATTTTGAAGTTTTTCCTTAAACTTAAATTTTCACAAATACACGGCACGTGTTTCGGACCTTATCCATCGTCGGGTGATTAAAAACACTTAATTGAAACATTCAAACTGACCACAAAACGATACTCCAAATAACACTCACGCTCAATAAACATAAACGCGCACAGAATGAGTGGAATGAATAAAAACTAGTATTTGCTTAAACTAAGGCAATTTCAGGTATATTCTATGTCTGTATGTATAAAACTGTAAAGAATGTACTGCCAATAGTGAATTCTAATCTCACGGGATAACTAGAATATTCTAAACTTGCCAAATGAATAAACATTACTTTTTACTAACCGGGGATAGTATATTCTTAATATTTTTTCAAGCCAGGATTACGACAGACTACTTTTAATCAGTTGCTAACGAAATGGCAATGTTTATTGAAGTTCGTGGCAGAAAGACTTACCTTGAACTAAGAAATATAAATAATTGTAAACAGTTACTTAGGTTTGAGGACTAGAACATGGATTTTTTGACATCTCAGAGACTCGAGATGGAGCACTCTCCTCTCGCCAAAAAATGGAAATTCTACTGCGTTACGTTGCTGATCCAGGTGGGTATTACAAATATGTTAGCAAATTTACAAAATGTTGATTTTAACCTCAAAGCCTATCATATAAACATTACCTCATTTCCAGATATCATATTAGATATAATTTTTCATCGCCTCTCCTATACAGTTCTTCTACAATACACCCATTATTCAAATCAACTCCCAGCTCGTACTGACTGATCATGTATTGCTCTATGATAAACCGCTTTCAGATTGTTATTCAAATCTTACTAAATTTCCCAACGGGTTTCTCCCGACACAATACGTTGCAATGGTTTCTCCAGCAACAAACTAAGCTATGTATTTTCATTTCACATTATCTCCGTCGTGGATTCGTTTGTATTCAAATACGTGGAGGGTAGTTTTACGTTTTTACTTTATACACAAATAATTCTACAATTAAAGTAGGATCTACACCAGGGCTGTGCAACTTCGAGTGGCCCGCTGTAAATAAAATTGCGGTTGTGAGGGTCGCATCATAAAATACTTTGTGTGGAATTTTATCAGTGGTTTTTAATAGGTACTACAAACCGTGTTTGTTTTTTTTTAGTTATTTTTATTTATAAAAAAAATAATTCGACTATGGATCTGAACCGCTGACGTGAGTTGAGCGAATTTTCAAAATTAAGGGTTATATATTTTAGGGTTTCATACAACTATTTTTGAAATTGTTCTACTAACGAAGGCGCTGAATAGCTGCCAATGTGTACAAAATAGTATATTAGTAGAATTTGTTTGTAACTCTAGCTCGTGTCCAGGCTCACGTGCTGCTTCGTTCCACTCGCAATGGAAAATCTCGCTTTGCGAGTTTGCACCTCGTCCTTGAGACGTTGGTTTATAGACCGCTTCGCTTCACTCGCAGCGTACAAACTTGGACGTTGGGTCTCGGATCGTAAACCCCCCCCCCCACGTAGATTTGGATCAGGTACATTTATGGTGTTTTAAGTTTTGATTGATATTGGGGGAAACAAGCGCGCTATAATGTCGTGTAAAAAAGTGCATGATAATTTCCTATATTTATTTTGTTAGATAATTCTCGTACGAAAAATCTCAAAACATAGTTACTGCTGGTCAAAAACCGTCCTTCCGGTTGTTGGATTTTTTTGGCTAACGGACCGATCCGAGCGACGTAGACAACCAACATATAGACCAAATTTGGACCAAATTGGACTTAAAATGCATCCGCTAGGGTGCGAACAAATATTTACATATAAAAATTTATATATAAAAGCGAAATACCACTCGCTCACTCATCACGATTTCTCAAAAACTAACGAACGGATTGAAATGAAATTTGGTATGTAGCTTCCTATTGGGCCATAGGTGTTCACTAAGAAAGGGTTTGAAAAAATTCGAAATTTTAGGGGGGTTTGGGGGATCAAAGTTATTAAAAACGATTTTTTCAAAACTACCAAACGGATTGGAATGAAATTTGGTATGTAGCTTCCCTCTAGGGCCATAAGTGTTCACTAAAAAAGGGTTTTAAAAACTTGGAAATTTTAGGGGGGTTTGGGGGGTAAAAATGACTAAATCACGATTTCTTCAAAACTACCAAACGGATTGGAATGAAATTGGGTATGTAGCTTCCTCTAGGGCCATAGGTGCTCACTAAGGAAGGGTTTAAAAAATTCGAAATTTTAGGGGGGTTTGAGGATCAAAGTTATTAAATCACGATTTCTTCAAAACTACCGAACAGATTGGAATGAAATTTGGTATGTAGCTTCTTCTAGGGCCATAAGTGTTCACTAAAAAAGGGTTTTAAAAAATTGGAAATTTTAGGGTGGTTTGGGGGGTAAAATTACTAAATCACGATTTATCCAAAATTACCGAACAGATTGGACTGCAATTTGGTATATAGCTTCCGCTAGGGCCATAGGCGCTCGCTAAGAAAGGGTTTAAAAGAATTCGAAA
>JAGFPH010000809.1:107830-121972 GCA_018207615.1 Philaenus spumarius
CAACAATTCTTCCTCTTCTCCCTCATCAACGTTATTATTTCTTCTTTCCTTTTACATTATGTTGGCCTAAATTTAAGCCTATATGATTTTAACAAACATGATGAGGTCTTATTACTAATGTCTGAAATGGTATATGAGTATAATGGGCTATGTGTTTCTTTTTATTATTATGAGTATCAGAGACTGATGACTTATGAGAACTGATGATCCCTGATATTACCAACTCCTTATGAATAAAACGAATTTTTGGTATCTTTACAATATATTAGTAGAATTACTTGTTTGCATCTCAGCTTCCACCCCGGTTCAAGCGTTGCTTTTTTCTGATCGCAGCGGAAATTTAACAGGGTATTTTTATAGTACTTTTTTTGTTGGTTTTGATCGATTTTAGGAGAAACAAATGGGCAATAAGGTCGTATAAAAAAACAAAATGTTTAGAAGAAAAGTGTAATTTATTTGTTTTTGTTTTAGAAGAAACACCAAACAGTTTAATTCTAGTATTACAAATCCAAAACAATTTTATTGTTACTTTCGGTGTTTCAGGTTGTTGGATTTTTTCGCTAACGAACTCGAACGAGCGACTTAGAAAACCAACGTGTGTGCCTAATTTGAACCAAAACATGTAAAAAGCGGGCTGTTAGAGTGCGAACACATATGTACATATGTAATGACAAAACGTATTCTGGGGACCATGATAGGTGCTCATTGACACCCCGACCATAAGAGTGACTGCTATATTTCACTGTTGCGAGTGGAACGAAGCAGCGCGCGAGTCGGAGGTGGAGTCAGGTGCAAACAACTCCTATTTCCTATTTGCAAACAAACTAATTTTTCGTACACGGAGGCAGTTATTCAGCGCCTTCGTCAGTAGACCACTTGCTTGCTTTGTCTTCCGTGATGGCGATGCAAAGAGGCTGTAGAGAAGACGACAGAATTGTTTGTAATGGAAATTATGATACTAAAATATAATGCAATTGTTGTTTCAAAATAATTTCAAAATATTTCGTAAAGTTGAGGAAAAACCAGAAAAAGTCAGGGAAATTAATTTCCAAAACTCTGTGGGAACACCGTTTAAACTGGTATGGAGAAATACGTGAGAACTGCACAAACTTCCTATGTATCTGTATATATAAAATAAGTCCTGACAAACTATTCATAACATTGATTTTAATGGTTGAAAATTTTCAAAATACGGGAGTTCACTCCCACCTTTATAACAGATAAAACAGCTGATTTGAATCAAAAGCTTAGCAACACAATTCTCAATTAGGTGTAGCATTATTCTGAACTATCACAAGTTTGTTGAATTCATTTACATTAATTGCCATAGCAACCAACTTAGACAATTTAGAATCAGTTAATTATTTTTAACAATCAACAGTTTTTTTAGGTTAGGCTAGCAAAATAAATATACACAAACAAAATATAAACGAAAAAGGCTTACTGTATTTTAATTTAAACATCCGGTGATACGTAAACATAAAATAGCTGAGATAATATAAAACCTGAACACAAAATCTCACAATAAATACGTTTACTAACCTCAAACGCGTTTCAACGACAATGTCGCCATCCTCAGTGTTGCATGGGCTACAGTAACCAAACTATAACTATTACGAGGTTAGTAGGCCTAAACGTATTTATTGTGAGATTTTGTGTTCAGCTTTTATTTTATCTAAGTTACTTTCTCACAAGTCAAGCTCATTAGTTATTTATTTTATAAAACAGCTGGTTGGGTCAAAAGCTGAATACAATTTTAGGTTAGGCCTATACTGAACAAACAAATATTTCTTGGAACATTTACATTTATTACTTTAGCATTACCTTAGGAAAATTTAGAATCAGGCGATTATTATTATTCACAATCGACGGTTTTTTTAGGTTAGGTAATATCAAACACAAAGAACTATAAACGGTACCAGGAACTGGCACACACTTCATCACAAACATATTTAAATTAATTAAACAGATTCACTGTGACTTCATAATTGTAGGAGGGGTAGAAGAGGTTATATTAAAGTAGGAGATTAACTAATAAATATTGTTATTATTAAGCTAGAGAGAAAACTATTCGATCGATTTTGATCAAACACGTCAATTAGGTCTATATAGATACACGAGAAAATGGTTTGAAAATGTTTGAAAAACAACCCCATTTTCGGCCAAAAAAGCCTCCAAAATCAGTTATTATTATTAGCTAAACGAGAATTTTTAGAAAGATGCGTTTTTTTGCATATGGTAGGGTACATTAAGGGCTACAAATAAGGCAAATTTTATCAAAATCGTTAGAGCTGTGTTTTAATAAAGAAAATTATAACTGATTTTTTTGGGGTTTTTTCAAAAGTTTTCAAAAACGTTTTTCATGTATCTATACAGGCCTAATTGACATGTTTGGTGCAAATTTGTTCGAAATTGATCGAATAGTTTTCTCTCTAGCTTTGTATACATACAGACATACAGACAGACATTTTGTAAAAACCATTTTTTTGGACTCAGGGGGTCCCAAAACGGATATTTAAACAAAAATCTCAACATCTATTTTTTTCGCTATCACTATACTTTCTCTATACTATAGTATAGTGAGAAAGTAAAAAAGGATTACTATATCACAATTCAAACACCTATCACTATTAAAATTAATTATCCTAACTTCATTCTTTACCAGGTCTGACCAGTTTGAAATACTGCTTTACCGTATCACATTTTGGTTGTATCTTATAACTTAAAAATTGCCTCTCTTCTATATAAAAGTAAAAATATCAGTCCCAATCATTTGTTATTTATTATAGTCCCGTGAAAATATCATAGTATACAATTATCTGTTTGTATTTGCTTCACCGCGGGGGTTGGCGAGCGAAGCTAGCTTGAAGCGGAGCGTTCTAGAGGTGTATATTATTTTAGGGTAAATATTTAATTAAATTACAAGTGAAAAAACATAGACCAAGACCGGGAGTTGAACCCGGGACCTTCAGGTTTCCGTCCTGACGCTCTAACCATCTGAGCTACCCTGATATCTACCGATATTGGTCGATGTTATCTCACTTGTACGGTTTTTGCTGCAATTATTGAACCAACAGACTGACTACCTCGTGTATACGACATTGAAGACAATCTTAATTCTTATTTTGCAGCCTACAGTGTTATTATTTTTTTTTTTATTTTTTCCGCTTACACACTTCCTCAGCAAGGGATATTTAATTAAATTACAAGTGAAAAAACATAGACCAAGACCGGGGAGTTGAACCCGGGACCTTCAGGTTGAACCCGTATTATATTTGTTATATATCATAAAGTCCCTTTAAATCCCCTCATTATATTTGTTACTGCCAATAAGTTAACAAAACTTTGTATATCTCTTGTGTTGCATAACAAGACACATTTTTTGACATATCTGACACTAAGATTTTGGGGGGCTTAGGGGGTAAGGGGGTTAACAATTTCAAATATAAAGGTAGGCCATGTGGTACACAATTAAAAAGCTTATTAAAAGAGAAACGCAATGGCGCGAACTAGAGCTTAATACCTTACTTAGTTTCAAAGTAATGAACAATCAAAGTTCTGTAAAGTAACATAAAACCTACTTATTCCTAATATTAACAATTTAATAACCTGCATTGATGTTATGCTAATATAGAGAAACAAGATTCTAAGCTCTAGTTTGCGCCATTCTGTTTCTCTTTTCATAACCTTTTCATGGTGTATTGCGTGACCTACATTTATATTTGAAATTGTTTACCTCCCTCAAGCCCCCCAACATCGTAAAGGTTCAGATATATAAAAAAATGTGTCCTGTTATGCAATACAAGATATATACAAAGTTTTGTTAACTTATTTTCAATAACAAAAATAATAAAGGGGGTTAAAGGGACTTCATGAACACCCTGCATATCTCTATTTAAAACCCATAGATCTATTTAGTCGAAGATATCCAGTGGCGGGACAATATTAGACGTTTTGTAGGCTGTTATTTCTTAGTGGTATTTTCATTGAGGAGTAACTCCGTTCTTTAAAACATTTTCTATCTGCAATTTTTAGGTTAGGTTTGTGTTTAAGAGTGTAAAACTGGATTTTATTTACCGTATTATTTTTGACTAATTCTACATCAAAATTGAGTGTAGTAATAAATTAATGACGTTGGGGAGGCGTATGCAAAACGCAGGATGCTTAACTAGTATGTAAATAAATATAGCAAATAAAATCATTACAACTGGAAATCGCACGCCAGATTCCGCCGGGACAGGAAGCATACTGAAGTTATAACGACGCCATTGCAATCTAATTTCCAAAGCACAAGGCATTAACTGTACAAAGGTATTATTATAATGACGTCACAAGTCCTGATTACGTCATCAAAGTTGAAATCAGACTCGGGGTAGCGAGGGAATGATAATTTTACCTTAACGTTAAGTCTCAAAGCATGTTTATAAGTTGCGTGCCTAATGCGGTGATTACACCGCCGTGTGTTTGTTGGAGATATCTTCGCGGGTGTATCTTTTGTAAACTTAAACTTAAGCAATGAGGGATCAATGTGATGTGAAGTAACGAATCTGAACTGATCATAAATAATACTTAGCGGAAGAAACAGAGAGAGAAAACTGAATTGCCTTTATTACTTGGGGCGAGGAAAAGAGAAAAAGACTGATTTATTTACAGCCGTAACCCATACGCAATTAACAGTTTTATATATATTTACACTTTTACTTATACTTAAAACAAATACAAATTCATTAGACTATTAAAAATTATCAAGCAAAACGGCCGTTTTGTGGAACGCCAAGAAAAAAAACGGCAGTGCTATAACATACGGAAAACATAGCTACCATGTTATTGACCACTTAAAAATACCATTTTAAAAAATTTAAAATGGTAAATTTTAGTTTAAAATCAAATTATTTGTTGTAAAATTAGGTGATTTGATCTTTCATTCAACTTTCTAGGTCAAGCTAAACCCCCTTTTCGAGCCATTAAAAACAGTAGATAATCATCAAAAAATTATTCATAGTTTTTTTCATATTTCCCGCTTATTCTGTCAGACCCAATAACTACCTCAACTTTTCGAGTAGAGAGCTCGGTGATGGCTTTAAACACATCTCCTTTCAATGGAGATGAATAACGTACAAGAAAAATAAAGGTAGCTGCAACGAAACTCAAAATATCGCCGAAATAGTTTTTCCTATGTAAGTTAGATTGTGTTACCATCCAAAAATAAAACTTTGTGGAATGCGTATTGGGCTCAAATAAAATGGATGGCACATACAGAAAGTTCATAAAAGCAAAATATACCAGACACAAGTCTTACCTTAATTCCGAAGTCGAGATATCTGAAATTTTCCTTGACAGGTTATTGGATAAATACAATTAATGTACACATTTATAACAATAACGTTAATTTATAAAAAAAATTGATACGCCCTTAACATGAAAAAGAATGAACATTATATACGCCCCAAAATAACAGATTGATTTAATTAATTCCCTCCCTTACAAAATTAAAGAAAAGCCCACCCTGTATATAATTATATATTTAAATATTAATTTACTTAATTAATCCAAGAAATTAAACTATAAAAATGGTACAAATGGTCTTAAAGATTAGTTTATAATAGTACTTACAAACTATTCGGTATATTTTATGTTGGCCAACGTTTATTAAAAGAAAATATGCGCATTGTATGTAATAAAAAAAACTGCAATTCCGAAAGTATAAACAAAATAAAATAATGTAAAATTTTGTACTTAAAGTATTATTAGAATCATGACGTCATTATAATTAAAAAAAAGAATTTTGATTTCTGACTCTTGGAATCCGTGGTGTCAAAAGTAGGTACCTCGCCGCCCTTATTATTTAATGAAAAACATATATATATATTACAACAACATACTATTTTGGTTACATGAAAAGTTAAATAGCCTTTTTATATTTCTGAAAGTCACTGACCCTGGCTAACTTATTATAAGTTCATACTGATTTAAAAATAGTCTGTTTCTGTTTATATTTTATAATAAGTTTTTGATCAACTGAATTCACTTTGTTTAAGACAGCGTAGTAATAAGTTGTAGTTGCGGAGGTGGAATCACATTTTATTACAGTTGCATATTGATAAGAGTTGAACTTTTAAAGTAGAACTTGTAGCAGTAACTTAAATCAGGAAGTTAAACCAGATTTTCTCTAAAGAATCAGAACATAATATAGGCATTAGTTACTTTATATAGCCAAAGATAAAATATTATGTCAGAATGAAAATACAGCACGTTTACAGCAGGCATGCTGTAATTTGGCTTGTTGTAAACTGTTTGAACGTGCCGATTTGGTCTAATATGACGTTATAATACATAAGTTTCACTTTAGTTTAATATCAAGGTTATTTGTCATAGAGTTACTCTTTGTTTCTGGCAAACTGAAACAAATATACTGTTTTTAATTGACTGGCTGAATTATACTTTTACAGGAACTCTTTAGAGCACAAAATATAACTTGTAGGTAATCACACATGGGTTCACTTTAGTTTAAATTATGTATTTTTCCAGGCTAATTATTAAAATCACTGTTTAGACTATTTAGAATAGTTGTAGGCTTTACAAAATATCAAAATTTATAAGGTTAATTAACTTACAAATTGCTTTTGCAAAATACAATGGCTTACACATATCAAACGGCAACTAATAGTAAATGACATTTGCAATTATTGGAAAAATTCAGACATCGTAGACTACATGCTACATATTAAGCAAAAATAGAAATTTTACCTGGTATACAGCTATTAACTCATGTTGTAGAAGAAAGAAATACTACATGTTACGGACCACCAGCAAGCGTGACCTACTGTACTGCGTGGTAGATCAAGGTTAACTAACTAGCAAAATGGTGGGGGTTCGCCTTGAACAACTAGGGCAAGGTGCAAGACGGGCTCCGACAGTGCTGCCGCGGTGAGACAAAGGTGAATAACAGCCCCTGCAGGCGACAGAGTATGTAACCGCAAAGTATTGGTGTAGGTCAAAAAGAAGCTATCGGGCAAAATTAGGGTGAACGTTACAATTGGTACATTAGACTGAGTATATCAGCCATATGATTTTGTAAATGTTACAGACGTAGATGTGCGAATGTTTCCGAAGCCAAACGAATAGGTATTTCTTCTTTAAATTTGGTAAACGTTAATATTATATTGATAATAAAAGGTTGTATGCATTTTATATTGTCAATGGCAATTATATAACATATTATTATAGCCTACATTAGGTTATATACAAAATACAATTAACATTCAGACATTACAAGAAGTTTGTTTTGATTTTAAACATAACCTCAAAGTATAATAGAGGCTTGATTTTGTTTAGGTATTACAGATGATGGGTGACATCAGCTGTTATAATATTTTGTTACTCTCGGATGTACCTAGGCTCGTAATTAATAACAGGAGTTGATTTAGTTTTTAACTTTCTAACAGAGCATTGTTTATCAAATTGTAGCCTAACTGACAATTTTTAATAATTAAATTTGTATCTTATTTAATCCTGGAAAATATGACTTGTGTAATGGTAAGTACCTACTTTAATGTTATAATTTCTTGAAATCCCACTAACAATACAATTCAATATTAATATAATTATTTAGTACTACATTATAGTACAAATTATTATTATTATTAATTAGTGAAAAAACGCAAAACATAAAAATTATGCAAATATATGGAAAAAATATTAATGAAAAATATGGAAGTACCTTCGTGTGTTTGTGTGTATATCTGTTTGGAATTAGAAAGAAGAATGCCTAAATAGGAATCAGTGAACAAAAACGTAATACGTCTTAAAGAAATAGAAATGCACAATCATTGTAAGTAAATTATGTCATTACGATGTTGATCAGCCGTTTAAAAAAAAACTGCAGAGTAATGCTAAATAGAAATTTTAATGTTACGACTGGTTTAGTGGTTCTCTTGGAATAGTGCAAAATTTTAAATATGACACTGAAGGTAAATTAGAATTTGTTCAAGTAATGTTTGGAAACAGGTGTTATGATGTTGAAAGGACACAGTCAAAATTTGAGCTTTTTATAAAAGCCTTTATTTTTCATAAGCAATTCCCTTTAACAGTTGCATATGCCATTACAGTGCATAAATTTCAAGGAATTTCAATCAATTCAGCTATTTCAGATATTTTCAAATCTATCTTTGCTCCCGGTCAAACATATGTACCTCTTTCAAGAGTAACAACATTAGCTGGTCTCCAGCTGATAAATTTTGACCCATCTAATTGTAAAGCTGCTAAAGCTTGAATTATTGAATATAATAGACTGCGGAGCGAATACCGGAAAGATTTGCCACACATATCGGTCCATCAAAGTAGGTTTACTTCACGCAAAGGTATTGTATGGAAGGAGGGCAAAATCAAATATTTTAAGGACCAAGAGATCATGCTTCAAATAAATGACTACATCCCAATTTCGGGATTCAGTAATAGTGATGGATTTTCGTGCTATGCAAATGCAACCTTGCAGGCACTTTTCATATGGAGGCCCATTATTCTAGAATTGCTTGAACTGGACGGAAATCCTCCTATGAAGATATTGGCAGCTGGTTACTTCTCAAATGTAGGCCTACTGAATTGTAAAGACTTGCTTGATCAACTTGGTGTCCCGTTTACTTTAGACCAGCAACAAGATGCAAGCGAATTTTGTTCAAACTTAATTTGTAAATATGATATTTTAATTAAACATTTTGAGGTGATTTTAAGCACGCTGGTAAAATGCTCAAGATGTCTTTATGAATTTCGGCGACAAGATGAGATGAATTCGTTTTTGCCGCTGTCCATTAACACCAACAAAGCAACTATATCAGATCTGCTGAATCTTCAAGATTGGGACAACTTGGATAATACAACTTGTCCATCATGTTCATCTGTTGGAACACAATTGCAAAAAATTGAAATCAAAACTGCTAGCCAATTTCTTATATTTAGTTTGAAACTATGGACCAATATAGGAAAAATCAAAAATTTTAAACTTAATTCTCTCCCATCAAATGTTGTCAAAATCAATGAAAGCATACTCAAAAGTGCAATTTTTATCATGGAGAAACTATATCTTCTGGGCACTATACCAGTAAAATAAAATATCAAAATCAGTTTTATGGTGCTGACGACAACATATTACAAGATAGGTGGCCTCCTTCAGCTAAAGATATGTATATCATTATAGTTGAGAAAAAGAACTAATGAATTTTAAAGAACTAACTAACAGTGTAATTCAAAAGTAAAATAAAGGTGAGCGACCGTTTTATTATAATCAATATTATTAGTATTACATTATCATGGTGAAAATGTTTCTTTAATGTGCTAATATAATTGATAAATAAATAATACATGTTTCTTTTTTAACGTGTTTCGTATGTTATCACATTTATTATATCTAGGAAAAGTAATATTATAGTATAATAATAAGCAATTTCAGTGTCCATTCACAAAATATATAGGGATATACCTAGGGAGATGTAATTTTGAAGCGACATAAAATTTAATTATCAAAGATGCATGAATATATTTATATTTAGGTGTTAATATATATCGGAAGTAATTTCAAAAGAAAAATTATTTTCGGCCCAAAAATGCCGCCTTAAGAGCCGTTCCGGTCAATGAGACTTAAAACAAATTAACAAATTTATTTTCACAAAAAATAATAATTAATCAAAACCTGTAAATAAACTTTACTTAAAATTTGATTTAAAAGTTTACCAACCTCATATAAAATAAAACAATACCTTTGTTTCATAATTATTATATTTGTATTATTTAACAAAAAATTATGATATCTCCCCAAAAAACACTTCGCGTTAAAAAAAGAACGCCAAGAAAGCTCTTAAAAAAAAGAATGATATCATAAATAGGTCGCCAATATTAAGTAAATATATATACGAGTAACTATGTAATGATAAACTACAGTAATAATATTCTTTGAAACAATATATATTAGGAGATTAAAATTTAAACGAAAAACTTTTCCGCTACAATCAATCACATTTACTCGTGGAATAAAAATATGAGTTTAAAAAAAATATAAATTAAACTTTTAAAAGAAAATATAGTAGCCTATTCAAATGTGGTGGTGCTTTCCTCATTTTCTCTTATTACATTAAAATTGGTTTACTGCTTTTTTTTTCTCACTTTACCTCCAAGATACCACATATTGGCGTGGAGTATCTTGAAAACTTAAATTGCCTTGACAACATAATCAGTACTCCACACCAATGGGTATAATCTTGGAGATAAAATGAGAAAAGGAAAGCAGTAAGCCAATTTTAATGTAATAAGAGAAAATGAGGAAAGCACCACATTGAATAGGCTACTATATCTTCTTTAAAGTTTAATTTATATTTTTTTTAAACTCATATTTTCATTCCACAAGTAAATGTGATTGATTGTAGCGGAAAAGTTTTTCGTTTAATTTTAATCTCCTAATATATATTGTTTCAAAGAATATTATTAGTTTATCATTACATATTTACTCGTACATATATTTACCTAATATTGGCGACCTATTTATGATATCATTCTTTTTTTAAGAGCTTTCTTGGCGTTCTTTTTTTAACGCGAAGTTTTTTTGGGGAGATAATAAAGACAAAGAAAAACGTACATAAAAACACGAAATTCAAAATAAGGAAAAAGTCTTACACTAATACTGTACATGTTTTAAACGTTACAAAATAATATAGAGTAATTATTACCGAATTTCCATTGAAAAAATAAGCTATTGCAGCGAACCTTGTGGTAAGACCCTAAGGTCGGGAGTAGTAAATGAGCACCGATCATGGTCTCCAGAACACGTTTTGGAATGTCGTTAAAAGTGTATATATTTATGTGTGTGTTCGCACTGTAACGACCGCATTTTCAGTCAGATTTGGTTGTCTAAGTCGCTCGGACAAGTTCGTTGGCCAAAACATCCAACAACCGCAACCACGTTTTTTTGACAGGAAGTAACTATTTTTTTTAGATTTTTCGTACTAGAATTAAACTTTGTTTTAGTGGTTTCTTTAGAAAACGTTTCCTAACGAAAAATTTATATTATTTATTGAAGATTACAAAAGGTTAATGTGTTTTTGGGACGTCACATTCCCTGATTATAAAAACCGAACAAGAAAAAACTTACGATCGAAGATCTGGCTCGGAAATACGAAGTGTCGATGAGCGACTTATCACAATCTAAAAACATCTTTCCGGCGTGAACATAAAAAATCCCTCTCAAAATTATCCGAAAAAATCTCACTCCTCCACTGACGTTTTCTTTTTCTCCTGTATTCATCACTAATAATAATAACAACGGCATAAGTTGTAACAGCAGCTACCTCAGCCATGTCTACCAACAAACTAGCCAGAGACAGTGTGGACACGAGACAAAGTCTATAGACAATCTCGAGAATTTGTCTCCTAGTGTGGATAAGGCCCAGTAAGGTCTTATCTACTAATATCAATAAACTGTATCTTCAGTTATTTAACTAAACAACCTATTATGAAACCTTAAATTTATTTACTTGTATGGACATGTTTCGTTACAAACTCATTATTATACTCTGCAGAATTAAAAACAAAACTATTGTAAATCACAAAATCTGGGTTTAATTCCCCCGCCATTGTTACAGTGTATAGGACAACCAATAAGCCATATAAACCCACAATATATATGTTTGTGTATAGTTCGATTGTTGAATAGAACAGTGCGGTGAACGTTTATCTGACAAAAACACAGCTTTGTTTGTTATTTTATTGAGTTGTTTTAATCCTTCGTCAGTGGATTACATTGTATTTATTTTACCAGAGTGGCCTTGCTTGGATCAGACGGTTTAGCGATAAGTTATGTCGTCACGGTTGAATGGAAATTAAAACAGCATGTATGTGTTGTGCACTAATAGGTTATTGTTTAAACAGACTATTTTATTACGTATCAAAAGTAATATTGACTCGACGTCATCAATGACTATGAAGTACAGTAGCCACAGAGTAGGGATTTGTCTGACCTAGTGGGCGTGTCATCCCTTCTACTTTCTCCCCGGTACAACCAATTCCACGAAAACTAGGTTCATTACTTACATTCAATTAACTAAGAACGTTACAACTCCGTAATGGACTGCGTAATGCCCTTCAGGTACGAGAGTAACAATGATTTCGATTGACCTTTAATTCCCAAGAGAATGAAGAGCTGACATTTTGCACATTTGTTTCTTACATAACGGGTATATTAACTTCTAAAACAATAAATATATTCATCGTTTTATTTCTCTTGCAGAAAGGGAGCTGCAATTTGGTATGTTTGTTTCAATCACTATTATACTCTACCCCTATAAAATAAATATACATTCCAGTAACGTCCTAGAAGCTAGAGAGTTGAAATTTAGTACATATTATTCTTAGGTAATATAAAAATAGAAAACCCATTTGCATTTCGAGTCTTGAGTCTAATGGGTGAAATGGGAAACTACCCTTAAAGATAAATAGCTACACTTCCTACGGAGAGACATGAAAATTGGGATATATTATTCTTAAGTTATTTATAGGGAACAAGTACGATTGGATTTAACAATAATTCGATCTCGCAGCTGAACAGCTGAAATGAGTTGAGGGAATTTCCAAAATTAAATTTATATGTGTTAAGGTTTCAACCAAATATTTGGGAAATTGTTCTACTTATGAAGTTGGTGAATATATCAGTATATTTAATTTATTTTGCATCGTCAGCCTTCAGAATCAGCGCTGCTTCGTTTCGCTCGCAGCAGACAATTCTCGCTTTACTAGTTTTCGCCTCTACCTTGCTGCTGCCTAGGTTTATAGGCTGTTTTTTTTTCGGCTGTGGGCCATGATCGGTGCTCATTGACTACTCCCTACCTTAGGCATCAACATACGAGTCACTGCACGCATCTTTCTTATGTAAATTCGCTAATAATATAAGTTATTAATAATAATATAATAAAGATAAATTGAATTACAATTTTGTTAATATAAATGTGACTGTTTTATTATAAGATGTTGTATGATTCGTACAAATATTAAATTTTATAATCATTCTGAGTATAGTAGTAGAAAACTATTTCAATTGAGAAAGCAAATGATTTATAGTTAGTAAAGTGGCGGTAATGTATTGCACTTGCCAGTTTTGTAAACTTACAAAAAACACTAAAACAAGCATCCGGCTGCTATTAACGAGGCACAAGGCTTAAAACAAAATCCCTACTCCAGAATACGTGCTCAGCCTTAAATCAGTTATAAAATATGCAGAGGCAGCTTTATCTGCTTAACAATACAACTCATCTCTCCCTGCATGCCTTGCCTTGTCTACAACATCTCATCTTGATGAAGTAGCGATGTTATTTATTCATGAAACGATTTCTTCTTAAAAGACAGACAGTTTCTTTCAAAATCCAGTTATTATGCATCTAAAAATTTTGACATAATAATAATAATTTAAAAAATAGACAGAAATATATTAAAAAGATGTATGTATTATAATGTCAAAATTTGAAGTTAATAATAATTATTGGACCACTCAGCTGAACCGCTGACGTGAGTTGAGCGAATTTCCAAAGTTAAGTTTATATGTTTTATCATTTCAACCAACCATTTGGAAAAATGATCTACTCACGAAGGGGCTGAATAGCTACATGTGTTTACGACATATTATTAGAATTTGTTTGTACCTAATCTCACAGACTCGACTCACGCACTCCTTCCTTCCACTCGCAGCGGAAAAACTCGTTTTGCGAGTTTGCACCTCAATCTTGAGGCCTCGAGTTATAGACAGCTTTGTAAGGGGATGCGGAATACTACCCACCGGAAAACTACCCCCCCAGGTGAAACGTGACGTCACGAAATCTGCCAACTAACCAATATGGGATCCGTGCCCGCGACTGGAATACTACCCCTCCTAGCAAAAGCGGGTCGCCGGAATACTACCCCCCGGAAAACTACCCGCCCAAGCAGGTTCCTACAATTATACTGTTATCGGCAACATACTGTGACTAAACAGTTTAGGTTAGTCCTCTAGTTTTTTTTAATTCTAATTATATCGAAACTTGAGTGTGCGTGACTGGAAAACTGCCCCCCCCCCCGATCTCTGACGTCAAAATGACGTAGGAACCTGCTTGGGGGGGGTAGTTTTCCGGG
>JAGFPH010000809.1:122072-139844 GCA_018207615.1 Philaenus spumarius
GGGGGGGGTAGTTTTCCGGGGTGTAGTATTCCGGCGACCCCTTTGTAAAATCCCTTACGTGGATTTGAACCGGGTACTCTCATGGTATTTTACGTTTTCATCAATTTTTAGAAAACTAAGCGAGGTATAGGTCGCGTAAAAAAATTAAATGTGCACACTAATATCATACATTAATGTTTTTAGATAAAACCCTAAAAACGTTTCATTTTCGTACGAAAAGTCTAAAAGAATAGTTACATGCTTCCGGTTGGATTTTTTTTGCTAAAGAACTCGTCCGAGCGATATAGACAAATCTGTACAAATATTTACCAAATCGGACTTAAAATGCGGCCGTTAGAGTGCGAACATTTACAATACAATTCCTAATGACAAAACGTGTTCTGGGCACCATGATTGGTGCTCATTTACTACTCCCGACTTTAGCTCTTACCATAAGGGTCACTGCAATAGCTAATCTTTGATATAGAAATTCGCGAATAATATGTACGTTAATTGTGTTTGTGTAGTTAATTTGTGTAAATACATTTCATCTGACCAGCTGAATGTAATAAATCTTTGGTCGTAATAACATCATATTGCGCCATATTTATTGAAAATTAACTAATAATTTTTACAATTGATTGATATGATATTTGCTCAAACCTCTCAGCTTACTACGTATTGAGCAAAAATGGGGATACAATAAAAATTTCCTCTACTTTTTGTGAAAATTATGAAATTTTAAGAGCCCATTTCTCTGTTTTCATCTAACCTACAGAGCTGATTTTCGGCTGAAATTTTAGCAAATTTCCTCTAGTTTAAATTTGTTTAGGAATTTTATTTTTGTAAAACGAACATTTCAGGAGATATTTTGCTACCAACTGCTCGCTGCTTCGCGACATGGTCTAAAATTTAGATTTTAGTGCCCAGGGCCTTCGCGTGATTTGTAGGCGCCCGGGGCGAGATTTTACAAGGCTCCCCCACCCACCCACTAATAGTAAAATAGACACACAATTGAATTTCCTTAGATAATTACAAGTATGAAAAACGCAGACAGGAGTTAAAATAACAAGTAAAACATGATTTGAAATAAAATTGTGTTAAAAATCCAACTATACTAACAATGTATACTTATTAATTACATACTAAATAATGAATAGCGTGGAAAACCTCAATAATAATTAGTACATCCATTGATTAGAAATAAAAATAGAGCTAGGAGTATGAAATAATGATAGGGTTAAGGGGATTCCCTACTGAAAATAGGGGTTTTCTATAATATGAAAAAAAATTTTTACATTCATTAGAACCTAAAAAATGTTTTACACTTATAGTAATTGACAAAAAAATACATTTTACAATTCTTTTTGAGTTTTTTTAGTTTGTTTTAGGAAAAAAAAATGTTTTTTAAATCTCTTATAACCTTTTTACTACTGAATCAATTTGGCCGTTTGATATCATGTTTTAAAGTATATAAAAAGCACACTAACTTTTGGGTATAGTCATATTCTTACCACTAAAAGTTTAGTAGTTATGACCTTCAAAAAAAAAAAAAAAAAATGTATAAAACAAATTTGTGATTTACAATTAAAAAAAACTCATATATTTGTCCTAGAGGAATAAAAATACCCAAAAGGTTGCATTATAAGCTACTAAAGATGTGGTAAAAATTTCATCACAGTAGCTTTAGCAGTTAAAAAGTTATAAGAACTTTTGTGTAAAAAATATCAATATTGAAAAGTTGCGGAAAATCGCGTTTAAAGATTTCACTAGTTATTTCAGCAGACATAGAGGGGAATAACTTGCACAACCATTATTTGTTGTACTTGACTGATTGTCAAGATATGTTTTACTTACATATTGGAGGCATTGAAAGCCTAATAATAAACATTGTTGTCCTTCTTTGCAATTACTTTAAAAAAATTAAAAATCTTATTAGTCTAAATTGCAAACATAAAGAAGTTCAACTCGACCAAAAGTAGGTCCGCGCATTACTTTGAATACATTTTTCACACTGATATGAAGAACTTTTGTGGCATATGTTATGTTTTTCTTAAACCTTATAAACTACAGAATCACGAAAAAAATAGTTTTTTTTTTTTTTGGAAAATGGTAATTTTTCAGTAGGGAATCCCCTAAAGCATAAGCATGTACTAAACACTAAATAGCATTCGCCTGGCCTTTGCACGAGTAAATATCGAAAGAATTTTCTTAAAGTCTAATTTTTGTGCCTCGTCTTCTCAATTCAGTCAACCCCGTGACACAGTAGAGCATAAATAACTCTTTATCAGTTTTAGCTTAATGAACCCACGCTCAACACTTGCATCTGTCACTGGAGTAGTTAACAAAACTATAATCCAGAGAAACATAAATAAGTCTTTCCTCTCTGTTATCTTGATTGCAATAGTAAAAATAGTACAGCGCTACAGGGCAGCGAATCGAATTGTGTGTTTGGGTGAGCGCCCTTAACGACAATTCAATGGAGATTGAGATAAAGGAAAGATGTAGGGTATACTACCTGATAACCCAATGCAGTTGATTAATACTATTAATAATAAAATATACGTAGAAAATGAAACAGCTGTATAGTAAAATTGATGTAGAGCGGAATAGGCCATTCGCCTTCTCCCTAAAACATTACGATTAACTGAAAATGACAAGCTATATATCAGAAGTTTTTATTATGCTTACCATAATATTAATATTTTTATTAATAACTACATTAGGTACATCATTTAAGTTTAAAAATGTGGATATAAATTTAATTTTTAATTTTTCCACCTTTGCGGCGCCCTCTTTGCCGTGGCGTTAGACACGCGATGGCCCAATAGAGTGGTGGGTTATTGAAAATAAAAACAAATTTCTTGAAAATTTAATACAAAAATTCTTGTTAGGTATATTCTTAAATAAATTCTTTCAAACGATACCCCACGCGGCAGTACCATAAAATATTTAGTTTTTATTTGTACTAAAAATTGGCGCCCAAAATTCATAATAAATTATGTTTGTTTCTTATTGAACAATACTAAGGAGTTAGCAATGTGAATTCTTTATCTGCTTCCGAGAGGACTGTCTGTCTCTGTGGCAGACAAATTATTGATCCTATAAGGTACGGAACGCTAACAGTCAAAAACACAATCACAATAAAACCCAACGCTTCACTTGGCTCTGATTACTGAGCGTACTTGTAATTCAAACGACTTTCTCTACTAATTTATAAACAGTAACGCTCCAATGGTTTCCCAGAATGGAAAAGTAATTCCAAACCCACCCCAACCTCTTCTTAATAAAGGGTATTTAATTTCCATTCAGAGAAAGTTTTGGATTAATCACTGTTGTAAAGTTTGAGCCCTAATGACCCGATATTCCTGGAACACAATGAATGCGTACAACAATAAGTAGCTGGATAGATGGCAGCACCAGTGCAACGATCCTTCTTGTATTAGTCTTTCGAAGAGGGAATACTTTCATTTGTAGGCCTATATATATACTGTGTAATATTTACGTATACAGCTTGTCCAGCTTCGACTGTCCGAAATTTTTCGGGATATTTGTCAGCTAAAAACAAGCAAATAATACAATATAACATGTCCCCCTGTATGTGATGTTTACAAATAAATTAATATCTCAGAAACGGTTTAAGATTAAATCATGAAAATGTGTATGAATATTGATCTAAATAGGGTAAGTCTTATTAAACAAATTTGTTTTGCTGTTATAAATCACTTTAAAACGGCGGCAGTTGATAATTTACAATGTTACATATCTAGAAAAATATGAGTTTTACAACGAAATGAAAATGCACTAAAGTTTTAGGCTATTTTAAAATAAATCTAACTATATATCGATTTTAATAATTGAGACATAAACAACGGAGAAAACTCAAATTTAGTGGTTGATTGTATGGCTATCTGGGTGCTGAAGGTGGTCATATTAATGAAATCGTACTAACATGCCAAAATTCGAGTGTTCTATGTTATTTATGACTAAATTATTAAAAACTATATATCGTTGGATTTGTTCTTAAATAGTCTAAAAATTTGGTGACTACATTTTTTTTTTTTGTAAAGTTTCTAGATGTTTTTACATTGAATATTTTCAACTGCCACCATTTTGAAACGGATTGTTGCAGGAAAACAAATACTTTTATGTGAAATGTAGGCCTACCCTACTTAGATAAAATTCATACCCAGTTTCATGATTATATTTTAAACAGTTTTTGAGATAGGACACATGTTACATTGTATTATTTGCTTGTTTTTAGCTGGCAAATAGAACCCCGTAACGTTTCGGACAGTCGAAGCTGGACACCCTGTATATTTATTATTATATACTTTTTTCGCAAATTTTCTGTCGTTTTCATTTGTTGAAAATGAAAAAGGGAAAGATAAGTTAATTTTTAAAGTGAAATCTGTGACAAAGTTAGTAAATTAACGAAATATAAGGTTACAAAGTTGTAAAGAAATGCTACAACGGTTAACAGCAATAAAACTAATACATACAAAACAATATTATGGTAAAACTAGAGATTAAATTTATAATTAGAAACGCAACAAAATAATACGGTAGGCCTACATAATTCTAAAGGTACAATTGTACAAGTAAAAAAATAAATACAAAATTTAAAACACATTTGTGCAAAAAAACAGTATGTGACAAATGGATGTTTACAGAGTTTTCTAATATAAGTGGTCCTTCGTGTTGTATTTATGCTCATATAATAGACTGTATTATATATCATTAGGTTGGTCACACTGTTGTACAAATAAAGCACATAATCAGTTCAGACTCAACATGGCTACATTATTAATCTACAACCCACGCTAATAATTATTAATAATGTTTAATATAGAATCACAGAATAATTCATGGTGTCAGAAGTGGGATAGTTAAATGTATAAAACTTTAAATGATGTAAACTGTGTAGTGAAATTGTAAAATAATACTGTTTTAAGTTAATCATGGAATGACCTTGAATGTATAAACAGGTCAAGTAAAAAAATACGTATTAAAAATAGGCTAATTTCTTAAACTTTTCTAATTTGTTCAGTAAAAATGACGTCTTTAAATCCACCAAGTGAATTCAAACTACAAGGTAATGTTGCTGAAAATTGGTTAAAATGGAAACAAAGGTTTAATCTGTATTTATCAGCTATAGGCCTAAATAATAAAGAAGAGGTCAGACAAATATCTATTTTATTAACGTGTATGGGACAATGTGGAATAGACATATACCATAGTTTTACTTTTAGTAGTGGTCAGAAAGATAGAAAATAAAAATATAAAAAAATATTATAAAAATGTAATAGAAAAATTGGATGAACATTTCTTGCCAAAGAAAAATGTAACTTTCTTAAGACATCAATTTTTTACTCGCAACCAATTAGATGGGGAATCAATAGATCAGTTTGTTACTGATTTAAGAAACAAAAGTAATGGATGTGAATGTGGTACTATATCAGATAGTTTAATCACTTATAGACTTATTTGTGGCATTCAACACACCCATATTAAAGAATGTCTTTTAAGAGAACCGGACTTAACCTTATCCAAGGCTCTGGACATCTGCCATGCTGCTGAATTGGCATCGCAACAAGTAAAAGCATTGGAGGATCAAAGTAAACTTACAACAGATTTCAATGATGTGTACCTACTGAAGAAAAATAGACCAAGACTTTTAAGCAACACTATAAACAGTGGAACAGGGGCTAAGTATCACCATTCTAAGTATAACCAATCTGTAAGTAAGCCTGCATATAAAAAGAAACAATTTAGAGATAAACCTAATAGCAACATTAAAGACAAGCCTAAAGTGTGTGGTAAATGCGGTATAAATCATGAATATCGTAAGTGCCCTGCTTACGGTTTTACATGTTTCAAGTGTAGTAATAAGAATCACTTTGAAAAAATGTGTAAATCTATTCAACATGTTTATAGTATTAATGAAAGTATTGCTGGTTTAAATATTAATGAAAATGTAGTACCTGGAAATAATTTCAAAGGTTTAAATAAACAAGTTGCAGATTATAAGAATAATGATCATAACCTAACCTTATGTGTTGGTAGTTTAAATGGTAACTTTAAGCCTAAATATGTCAATGCTACTAACATAAATAACTTAAATGTCTCGAAGGTGACTTTAAATATTCACAGCAAAATAATTACATTCAAGTTAGATACAGGATCTGAGATTAATGTCATGTCGAAAAAACAGTTATTAGATGTAAATGTAAATATTAATGTTTTAAAGCCTATTAAAACAAATGTAAGCACCTTTAGTGGTGAAAAATAACAGTTTTAGGTAAACGTTTTTTACTTTGTGAACATCTTGGTAAACATTACAAATTGTGGTTCTATATTGTAGATTCTGAGTGTGATCTAATAATAGGGCTAGCATCATGTATAAAGTTAAATTTGATTAAAAGAATAGATACAATTACAGATAGGCCTAAACCTATAAATGCATTTGATAGACATAATGCACACTCAAATAACAAACTACAATTAATTGTTAAAAAGGTTTGAAGACTTATTTGATGGCAGTATAGGTTGTGTACCATTTAGTTATAAGATTAATATTAAGGATAATGCTATACCTTTTGTTGCTGATAGTAGAAGGATTACTGTTGCATTGGAAAATAAAGTTTAAAGTAAACTCATAGAAATGGAATCAACAGGTATAATTGAGAAAGTGAATCACCCAACAGAATGGGTTAGTCCGATAGTGGTAGTGGAAAATAAAAATAAAGATATTAGAATCTGTCTTGATCCTAAAGTACTAAATGAAAATATAAAACGAAATTATTATCAATTGCCTACTGTTGATTCAATTTCTAGTAAGTTGGTTCATGCCAAATATTTTACAGTTCTTATGCAAATTCTGGTTTTTGGATGGTGCCACTAGAGAACCTAGTGCAAATTTATGTACATTTAGTACACCATTTGGGCGTTATATGTTTAAAAGAATGCCATATGGTATAAGATGTGCTCCTGAGCTTTTCATCAAATTGTAGTACAAACTTTGGATGGATTTGAAGGTGTTGGCTCATATATTGATGATATTTAAGTTTGGGCTAAAACTAAAGAAGAACATAATGTAAGACTAATAAATGTTTTGTTAAAGGCCAGGGAAAAGGGTTTTAAATTCAATTTAGGTAAATGTCAAGTATGTGTTGAGGAAATAGAATATTTAGGACATGTATTTAACAGACATGGTGTTAAGATTGATGAAAACAAATTAAAAGCTATCTTAAATATGCCTAAACCTATTATTAGTAAAAAAGAATTACAAAGATTTCTAGGTATGACTAATTACTTATCAAAATTTATTCCAAGTTATTCAGATGCATCAGCACCTTTGCGTGAGTTATTAAAAAATGATAATGTGTGGGATTGGAACACCCAAACAGATCAATCATTCGATTTACTTAAAAATGCTTGAACTAATGCACCAGTATTAGGTCATTTCTATACAAATTTGCCAGTAACATTAAGTGTTGATAGTTCACGAGAAGGTGTTGGAGCAGTTATTATACAAAATGGTAAGCCAATAACCTATGCATCCAAAGCTTTAACACAGACACAAAAAACATATGCCCAAATAGAATTAGAAATGTATGCAATAGTTTTTGGTTGTGAAAAGTTTCATGCATATTTATATGGAAGATTAGTTAATGTTGAAACTGATCATAAACCTTTGGAAAGTATATGTAAAAAACCTCTTGCTAAAGTTAGTATGAGATTACAAAGAATGCTTTTAAGGGTACAGACTTATTATATTTTGGTGAAATATAAACCAGGTAAATTTGTATATATTGCAGACACTTTATCTAGAGCTTCTATAAAAGTAGATAAAGATGATTTTGATGAGGAATTAAGTGCTCAAGTAAATTTGTTAATTAGTAATTTACCAGTCTCAGATATTCAGTTACAAAAATTAAAAATTGAAACTAATAAAGACAGAATATTAATCAAACTAAAAGAATATATCTACAAGAGTTGGCCAAATAATAAATATGAATTGCCAAGTGTTGTAAAATCATTTTGGAATTATAGAGACAAATTAAGTGTTAGAAGTGATATAATTTAAAAAAAATATAAAATAGTACCAAAATCCATGCAACTTGAGATGCTTAGACGGATTCATGAAGGTCATTTAAGCATGGAGAGATGTAAAAATAGGGCTAGAGATGTAATTTATTGGCCAGGTATGTCGTCACAAATAAGTGATTTAGTTAGTAGTTGCAATACATGTCAAACATTTCAAAATTTCAATTGTAAAGAAAATATGATAAGCTATGAAGTTCCAAAGCTTCCTTGGGAATTTGTTAGTTCTGACTTATTTATGTATCAAAATAAGAATTATTTATTGGTTATAGATCACTATTCAAATTACATAAAAATTGCTTTATTGTAGGGTCTACTAGGAATTCTGGTCACCTGGGACTGTAAAGACGAAAAGTGACTAGTCGCTTAATCAGGCTTATACAGAGTGATGAAAAAGTTCCAGAACCCCTTCGTAATTTTAAACCTGTTACACGTATTAACTCCAAACGTTCAGGAAGTTATATTGGGCAAATTCTTCATCTTCTAGGGTTATGAATGAATTTTACCCGTATTCGGTTAAAAATTCAACCCCGCTTATTCGGTTGGGGTGTTGCAAGTCGACATTTTAAAATTGTAACCCTTATTGTGTGATACCTCATTTTAAAGCCTTCGTTGAGACGAGAAAGTTAGTGTAATGTAAACCTCTCTCCAATACCTCAATCCAAAATGGCTGAACAAAGAAGTTTAGATTTTTCCATTTTTCTACGTACTGTATTCTACATTCAATTAGATGTGAATTCATTTTAAAGTGAACAGAAACATTGCACAATTTTGTTAATCTACATTAGTTATGATTTAGAAAACATTAACTCCTCAGAATTTTTGTCGTACTCAATACCTTAATAAAATTAATTATTTGTAATCACTTGGGTTTTTAATTAAATCTTTTTATTTAAAGAAATGATAATCATTTTTTTTTATAAAATTTAGCTTAGAAAATAATAAAAAATATTTTAATCAGTTGCCATTCAGAAAATGATTAATCTATTTTTATTTATTAACTCAAAATCCATTAAACAGACAAAGACAGGAACTTCACCAATCTGAACAGATTTAATTAGGATTTAACTATTGTGCAGGCCCCATTTTCATAAATGTGGCAAACATTTCTTGGGAGTAAATTTTGTCTAAACCATAATTAATGTAGATTTAAAAAAATGTTCAATGTTTCTGTATCTTAAAGTGAATACACATTTGATTGTTTGTAGAAACAAAATTTAAAATCTGAACTTCTTGGCTCCGCCATTTTGGAGTGGGGTATCTGAGAGGGGTTTACTTTACACCAATTTTCTCGTCTCAACAAGGGGTTTTAAATCGCACAATAAGTAAGGGTTACTATTTGAAATTTTCGACTTGCAACTCCCACTCGATTAATTGAATAAGGTTAACATTCATTAATACCACTAAAAGGTGCAGAATTTGCCCAATATAACTTCCTGAAAGTTTGGAGTTGATACGTGTAACAGGTTTAAAATTACGTAGGGGTTGCGGAACTTTTGCATTACTCTGTATGTAATAATCTTTTAAACAAATACTTAAATAATCATTTTTGTTGGCTGTTCGTATAACAGTAAAGTCTTAAATCAAATCCAAATACTCTTTTTACAAAATTACTTTCTTTTTAAGTTCTGATATTTATCTAATATTTAATATTTACGAATGTGGCCAAAACTTTTAAACTTTTAGTGGAAAATATTAGTAAATTGTTGATCATATCTTGAAGTAAGAAAATTGTGTAGTATTTGTTCATTATGGCTTGATTCAGTTCAATTTAGGTTTCGACGTTATATAAAGGCACAAACACGCTATCTTTTAATGCACTATTACAATAATAGACTTATCAAATATTTAAGCTTTGCATGATGTTGAGGTTTAATAAAATATATGCTACGTTTAAACATTTAACAAGCTAAGTTGCGTTTTCGTTGTTTGACCTTCGAGAGTGAAATTCTAGATATTGAATTATTGAGTTGGTGTTACCCGCGGATAAACCGATAAGACATTTTTCATCCGTCTGTTTTATCATCCCACCTAGTGGCTAATAGCCGAGTCAAATTAGGAAATTATACGGTTTGAAATCCAAAAGCTTTGAAACTTTGTAGTATTGTTTGGGAAGGTCTAATAATGTACAAATCAAAAGTCCTGATCTATAGGTGGTGAGATTAGGGAGTGGGGGATAATTTGGTTTTTCGAAAATAACTCGGAAAATATACGTTCTATAAAAAAGGTATCCACTATCAGAAATAAAGACAAATTATCTACCAAATTATTCTTATCATTTTTCAGTTTATGAGATATTGCGTTCAAAGATTGAAAAGTTTTATGGAAGTTCGATTTTTTTTTATAATAATTAATTGTATATAGTGGTTATAGTAATTTATTTAAGATATATATATATATATATATTTGTTATATAATAGAGCCAGTAGTGTATCAGGTAAATGAATGAAGTATATCAAGACTAAAGTATGGCTAAAACTGGTAGGTACAGATCAATGATTACATAGTATAAAACCTAGATAGGCTATGGGAGACGCTCGGTGAAGCCGACCCGTCAGCGCGATACTATAGTCGATTCCACGTTCACCGTACTGATCTTACGGGAGAATAGACATGCTACATCACGTTTATTGTCATGCGGGTTGCGTCAACTGGCCAAGTGTTGCATGGGAGTTGATATTTTTTTGTTGGCTACTATCGCTGAGACTGTCATAAGGATAACATGGCTTATGGGCGCTCTGTATTGCACGGTGAACGTGGAATCGAGTGTAGACGAAGATGGCGGCTCCGAGCATGACCCACCCTGGTAAATTTATGACAACTAAAAACTTGCTTCAAGTAATGATTGTACAAATTATGAGCAAGTGTAATGTTATTGACTTATTTTCTGGCAGCCACAGTGTTGGCCAAGAACAGGAAAAAAATCATATTATTATGTTAGTGAAAGTATTGTGTAAGAATTATTTCACAGTTAGAAAACACCATCATGCAAAAAAAATTTTAATGAGTAATTGTATAAAAGTAAAGTTAGAAGCCATTTAACTAAATTAATAACATTTTTAGGACAGTAAATGTAAAACTTAATTGCAGAGATTTTTTTTAAATTTTTGTCATTTTTCTTACAATGTTTTTTTTCCCATTAAATCATTTGAATTTGCATTGAGATATTTTCTATTATTCGTAGTTGACCCGAGTTTCCTGAGGCTTATTAAGGTTTTAGACTATTTAATAACTGCTGTCAATGTGTCAAATATAAAAAGCACTATACAAAATGAAGTACACAGAATCTACTTCGAGCAGAAGTAGTGTTGTAATTAAGTATTTTATAACTTAATAATAGTTAGTAATAATAGTTTTGGTTACAATGATAGGAAGTGACCTGAGGAGCGGTAGGCACGAGTGGCGCGGCCGTGCTTAATTACTCTTGTCTTCAACCTGCCTTTCTGACCAGAGTACACTTCGTAGAAATTTTGTATGACAAAATAAGCTAAATTCAAGTTCTTTTTTACAAATTTGTCGCTTATAAACCGAATTTTTCATGTCACGATTTAATAACCATATACAAGTTTTAACTTTAACTTGTAACATGAAGTAGTAATACAATAATTTTACAACTTTAAATTGCACCATTTATGTCCAACACTAATGCTTTGTCTGCATATGAAGTTTCCAAATTTTAACTTCATCGTAAGTCGGTCAAACGACAGTGTATTTGAAAGGAGCGCATTAAAATTGTCTCCGTGTAAATGCTGCATTTGGCGCTTCTATACTTCTATCATTGCATTTGGATAACCTAATAGAACTCCGATCCAATGCAATATTTCAATCCACTGGAAATTCGACGATAGTGGAGCGATCTATGGGGGAAACGACGGTAGCACCTATGCCATGAACGATTTCTCCCTAGCGCTACCCCACGGCGCGATCATGCAATATTTTCCCGACAGCCTTATTTTCGCCACACAGCTACCGTATGCGTGCATGATCTATTTCATTATTCATGATCTATGCTGCTATAGACCAAGATGGCGGAGTTGGCTTCAGCTGCTGTAATGTAATGCTAGTTAGTGCCCATTGCCTATCTAGGTTTTATACTAAGTAATTATTGGTACAGATACAAAAAAGGGAATGTTAATACAGATATCTCAGCTGACGTTGGGCAAGACTAAAAATTATTCGATCACGCAGCTGAATGCGAGTTGATAGATTTGATAGTTGATAGTTATAGTCATTGCAATGGGTCAAATTTCCTATGTAAATTCGCTAATAATAGTTGTACTTAAGTTTGTGATGAATATTAATTTAAGTGTAAATGTATTTGAAAAATCATTCTATCTTTGAATGTTACAATAAGAAAGGAAGAAAACCCCTAATTAATGTAAGCAAACGTTTGGAATTTCCACCACAAGTTTTATTTTAGTATGTAAGCATTTGCTTATGGTTTTTATTAATTTGTAAAGAAGCAAACCCTTTAAGTTTTTAAGCGTAAGCATGGGTACTCAATAACTAAGTAGTACAGCAGTAACTTAATTACCAACGACGCCAGCTCCCTCTATACTAAACTTGTCAAACTACCAGCAAACGTGCCTCGTCAAAGAGAAGTTTTAATTTGCGGCACCAGAGAGCACTAATTGTCCCGCATTTCCAATTTAATTGCGCCCCAACTAGGTTGCTAACTGTAGTTAACGAAGTTGGAAATTGGAATAGATTTATTTGGATGAATGCAGTTGGTAAACTTGTCGCGCTGCAAGGTTCCGCTAAATATGGTTTTACAATTACATCATGGTTGCAGCTCTGCCGTGACTTTAAATCTACAAATAATAATCTAATATTGAAGCTGGTATTCCGACCAGTAGTACAACCAAACAGCTCTCATAGTCCGATAACTATTCAGATACTCTTCAGTTGAATTACGTCCGGAAAGGTAAATTTCACAAACTGATCATTTTATTATTTTTTTTATACTAAATAATGTAGGCTATATCTTTAGAACGGTTCAACTGAATAGGTAGAAACTTTGCACGTCAATGTAAAGATTTTGTTTGAAAAAAAATGTAACAAGTTTCAATAATGGGGCGCAGGTGTAAAGACGTTTATCTACACCCATAATTCTACCGATTCAAAACTAATAATAATAATTCATCACTCAGCTGACGTAAGTTGAGCGAATTTCTAAAATTAAGTTGGCGAGTTTGCACCTCAACCTTACGGCCTCGGATTATGGACGGCTTCGTTTCGGCCACAGCGGACAAACTCGTTTCGTGAGATTGCACCCCGGCCGTCGGCCTCAGATCAGCAGCTGCCCCACGGTAAAATCCCCCACGTGGATTTGAACTGGTTGCGTTTAAGGTAACTTTTAGTGGTATTAATCGATTTTGGGGCAACCAGACGGGCTGTAAGGTCGTGTAAAAAATATAATGTGCACAATATATTTTAAAGAAAACAGCGTAAAACCAACATATACCACTAACCTTAAATATCTCAGATCTGATACTGAGAAACAACAAAGAAAACACACACACATTGACGTCAAATACGTGTTCTCAACAGACCGGGTTCAGAACAAAAACTGCCCAGTTGCCGAGGGAGTGGTATACAGCTAGGGGAGTGGCCTATTGTACCCACGACCGAGTTTCTTAGCCCGCGACCGAGTTAAACCCCCAACAAGTTAAGCTTGTTTTTTATTAGTATTATGGATATTTAACCCCAGTTTTAATTATTTTTTAAAAATAATGACAGCCATAATGACCTTACATAATGTTTGTTTGGCTGATAGGATTGTCCGCTTGAATTTTCAATTGTTTTACGTTTGTATAAGTTACTTTCCCGGAATGATGTTTGCCTCTTCCCAATTAAATTTATAATTTTCAGACCATAAATGTTCTGTAATTTTCGGTTTATCGTCAAGGCCTAACCGCATTTTATTTTATCCTAACGTTTAAATGTCTTTTTTGAGTCGCCAACATAATGCCTGTCACACTCACATTTAATACTGTAAATACAGTGTTTAATATCCTGTGTGCCATTGTTAGGTTTAGTTTAGACGAGTTGTTGTCTAACAGTGTTTTGTGTTTTAAAAGCAGTACAAATTTTATATTTTCTGGCTACTTGCTTTAAGTTTTCTGATAACCCCGGCACATTTAGTAGTGTCATATAGGCCTACGTTAGAGGATTGTTTTCATGTTTGGACACTTTCTTTTTACTTTTAGTATAGAGAAAGTATAGTGATCGCAAAAAAATGGATGTTGAAATGTTTTTAAAAATATCCGTTTTGGGACCCCCTGAGTCCAAAAAAGTGGTTTTTACCAAAAATCTGTCTGTATGTATACAAAACTAGAGAGAAAACTATTCGATCGTTTTCGAACAAATTTGCAACAAACATGTCAATTAGGCCCGTACAGATGCACGAAAAACGGTTTGAAAAACAGTTCCTTTTTTGGCCAAAAAACCCCAAAAAAAAGTTATAAAAAACGGCTCTAACGATTTTGATTAAATATGGCTTATTTGTAGCCCTTAATGTACACCATATGCAAAAATCCTATATTGTTCTTTTAGATAATAAAAATAATAATAATAATAGATTTTTTGTGGTTTTTTGGCCAAAGGGGGGGTTGTTTTTCAAAATGTTTCAAACCGTTTTTCGTGCATCTATATAGGTCTAATTGACATGTTTGGTGTAAATTTGTTCGAAATCGATCGAATAGTTTTCTTTCTAGCTAATAATAATATGTATTAGTTACTCTCCTTTACTTTAATGAATCCCCTCTCCTACTTTAATGCAATTATGAATCAATAGTGAGTCTGTTTAATAATTTAAATATGTTTGTGAGAAAGTATGTGCCAGTTTTTGTACCGTATATTTCGTTTTCGCATTTTTAATATTTAGTAATAATTGATTGAGGATATCCATTAGAAATTAGATCCTGCTTAGTTTGAGGTAGTTCACGGTTTAAACTGTTTTGATAAGAACAAATAATATTGGCTCTATGAAGAAAGGAATAAACTATTCAATCCTCAACTTATAGACCAGTCAATAGAGATTTTTTTTGCTAAAAAATTTAACAGCAAAACGACTGCGTTATGACTTGAGGAATAGCTTGTAGATGAAAATACCACCTTCGGAAACAATGCAGTTTTATTGTGGAATTTTTGAAACAACAATAACCGTGCACAATTTGAATTTTTTCTCTTATACTCATTGGATGAAATGTTATACGTTCAATGGAAAAGTTGTAGTAAATTTAAAAAACCTTTGAAATGAGACTTTGTAAGACTAACCAATGTATTTTTACTGAAAAATATAAAAAAAATTTAATTTTGAAAATTTATAATTTAGACATTTTAAAAGTTAAAGCATTGGAATTGTGTAAAATTACAGTTAATGGTATGTAGATTAACCACGCATAAGGTGAGCCCTGCCGGGTATATTGATTTAACTGTTTAAACAATTTAGAGCGTTATGTTGAAAAATTCACATAAATTAATTGTTACGGCCTACTGAAATTTTTCAAACGAATTCTGAAAGTGGAGATCATGAGCTTCAGAACATATATTTTACATTAGCTGACCCGTACGGCGTTGATCGTGATGGTTGGTATTTTCAGTCTTTTTAACGTAATTGTATTCTTTTTAAGTGTTCAGTCAGTGAGTGGTATTTGGCTTATATATATATATATATATATATATAGAGAGAGAGATTTCCTTAGAAACGCCGAGAAGTGGTTAAAAGTGGTCCTCAATCGGTCGGAGTCTAATAGAGTTGGTGAGGGAACTTCGCCGCTGGCTAGTTTACAGCCGAACTTACATCAGCGAAGTTCTCCCACCAACTTTACTTCACCATCCTCCGACCGATAAGGGACCACTTTTAACCAAATTCTCAGCATTTTTACGGAAATTTGAAATATACATTTTGAAGCTCATAATATCCACTTTCAGAATCCGTTTGAAAAATAAATAGGCTGTACAAATTCAATTATGTGTAGTTTTTTAAACAACTCTCCAAATTGTTTAAATAGTTATTATGCAATACTAATATACATGGTGATCAACTCAAGATGGCCACCATTGGGATCTCGGAAATTATAAAAGTTACAACAAACTTTAAATGGGGAAAATTCCCTACTTTTTCCCCTGCATTAAAAATACAATATTAAAATTTCCAAAAACTCCTTCATTTTTCCAATATGGCGGCCAACTTATTTTTTTTCAAATGGAAACCCTTATTTTTTATGTTGAATTTCGATTGGGGACATAAATTTAAGACATTTTTATTCATTAATATTTTTTCCTTGACTCAACCGTTTATGAGATACAGCCTCTCAAACATTTCCTATTTTATGCGATTTTTTAATTGGGCCACCATTGGGATCTCAGAAAGTATTAATTTTACAGCAAACTTTAAATGGGGAACCTTTCCTTGTTTTATGAGAAATTAAAAAATATGTAGTTAAAATATTTCTAAATGGCCGCCATTTTCCAATATGGCAGTCAACTTTGAAATTTCTAATTGAAACCGCTACTTTTTATAACGGATTTGGATTTTAAATGCAATTTTAAGACGTTTTTATTCTTGGTGTTTTTTTTTGATAAACTGAACCGTTTAACCGCTAGGAGTGCTGAAAGTTTCACACAATAGGCCATACACAGTGGTTGCGTTAGCGATTTTTAACAGTAATTTAAGTACTTTTTTCTATAAAATAAGGTATTTGTCGAATTGCAAAAGCTTTTTAACATTCCATTGTACAAGATATTGCCCTTTGAGTTAAATTTTATTGTTTGCAAATACATGGTAAAACATGCCTCTAATAATTGTTGAAGAGTTTCTGAACTTTGTTGAACTTTCAGCGCTCCTAGCGGTTAAACGATTTTACATAATTTCAAAGCTTTAAATTTAAAAATGTAAAAATTATATATTTTGCAAAAAAAAAAAAAATTTCTCGTGTGTTTTTATTAATTTTTCAGACAGAACTAAATCGATCAAGACTTAAAAAGTCTCATTTAAAATGTTTTATAATTTACTAAAACTTTTCCGTTGGAAGTATAGCGTTTCACCCAAGGATTTTCACAATATAAGCAAAAAGCCAAAACAGTCCAATTTTTCAAAGTTTTTGTTGTTTTAAAAACTAGGTTCTCTGCTTCGTCTAATATTGTTAAAAAAAAGAAAGCATTCGTGGGACTGCGGACAGTCAAATCTTGTTTATGTTATTTATAATTTTTTATATTTAAATTTTAACTGTGAGAATATGACACGACTTACAAAATGAGAGAGCACAATGTCCATTTCAGAGGTATTACCAAGTAAACTATTTTAAAGCAACTTACGAAATGATAAAGCAGTATGTCCATTTCAGAGGTATTACTAAGTAAACTATTTTAACACAATTTGCGAAATGAGGACGCACAATGTCCGTTTCATATGTATTACCAAGTAAATTATTTTAAAAAAACTTACGAAATGAGGAAGAACAATGCCCATTTCAGAGGTATTACCAAGTAAGCTATATACTCTGCTATATATACATGTGTACTCTGCTATATAATAGAGCGTGACGGTAAAATCCGATTCACCGCCAGCAAAATCTTTTGGACGCGGTGCGCCTATAGAAGTTTTCATTTAAAAAATTCCACAATAAAAAATCACTTTAATATAAATACCTTTTTGGAGTTTCTGCTCGCAGTCCTTTTTGG
>JAGFPH010000809.1:140244-154185 GCA_018207615.1 Philaenus spumarius
ACTTTGAATTAATGTGATTCGAAAATGCCTGAAAAATAGGCGAAACGCGTCATCATTTAAACTGTGACCAAAAAGGACTGCGAGCAGAAACTCCAAAAAGGTATTTATATTAATATAATTCCAGTCCAGTAAGGCAAACACAAACAAATAAAAAAAATCACTGTTTCCGAAGGTGGTATTTTCATCTACAAGCTATTCTCATCAACTCATAACGCAATCAGTTTGATGTTAAATTTTTAGCAAAAACTGCCACTTTTTTTGCTCTACGACTGGTGTATTAATTAGGATGGTTGGAATTATAGTCGGTTCATATTCCCGTAACGTCTTGTAACACACAGATGATGGCAAATGTAGGAATAGATTTGTTCACCGTTACGTATATCATGTTCAACAAACAGTTTCAAATCGTACAAACTTGTGCAGAACTTGAAACTTGGCGCGACTACAACAGCTGTTACGGACGCGGGAGATTGATTATTTTCCGTCAGTCTCACCGCATGTTCACATATCCCACATACATCTTCCTTGCCCACGCCTCGTTTAGCTGGGACATACCAAGACGTATTTGTTAGAATTATAATTACATTGGGGGTGGAACGTGTGTATTGAAAACTTTTATAATTTCATTAAAACGTCTCACAGTGTTTATTTAATCTAGCCATTCTGGGATGATAAAAATAGAAAAAATATATTATTTCTTTAAGAGTTCATAGTACTTTATTTACAAGTAATGTCCGAGAAAAATTGAAACGAAAGAGTTAAGTGGACGTGCGCAGCATGTTGATGTGCATGCTGATGGAAATGTTGCGTGACCTAGGCTATTACACGCATCAGCTTGCAGCGCTGCAAGTTGAAGAGTTTGCTAGTTAGTTGGGGAGCACTGAAAGGATCGGGCGCATGCGCAGTACGTAAAACTAATCGCTTGTGAAAATATCAAAACGATGCGAAGTTTGTCAGCATGCTGATATCAACTTGAACACGACATTTGTACTCTATTACACGAGCAGCTTGCATGATATCAGCATGCTGCTCAGCACGCTGCTGTCTGTAATTCCCCCTTTAGAACCGTTGAGCCTGATAGAGGAACGTGAGACACTACTGAACTTGTTCGTTCAAACCTCACATACAAGGGATTAGAGCCAGCCTTTCCTCAGTCCTGTCAATATTTCACTGGGTGTACTAGTGTTTAGGAGCTATAGTAAACATTTGATTTTTATCTTATTACACATCATTTAAGTTAAATATTGGCCTGATTATATTAAAGTATTTGCAATTTGATAACTTATAATTTTGTTCAAGTTACAGTGTAAACATTTACGTTTTTCACAATTAATAATGAAGAAGTTGATTTTCTTATAGGCCTATTGTAAAATATTGTCTGGAACGATTTATTAGCGTGAACTTGGGGACCTAAAGAAGAAAAGGTGAGAAAAAAGTTTGCCCGTTTTCACCCTTTTTGTCAGAATTGTCTAAAATGTTAATTTTGATTTAGAACGAAGGACACTGTCGTCCATCATGTTGTATGAAGTACGGAGAAGTGCCAGTGATGCAACATATTAATTTTGATCATTATTATTTATAATTTGTCTTATTATGACCACTTGAGTGCACACAAATTATTAAACTCTCAGTCTGAAAATTTTTGTTTTTTTTGTCCTCGCACAATGGATAAACTACTGTGTGGAGTCAGGAAGGACACAAGATTATAAATTTACTTTGTCTTAATGTTTAAGGATTTGTTCCAACACCATTCTTAAGCCATGCACTATTTTGTTAAATTTTAAATGATATTTTTGTTATTTTTTTATGTTTATATTTTTCCGCTATAGGTCCTCTGTTCAAATCTTGCTCTTGGTCTAAAATTATTTAACTCTTAGCATATCTAAAACTAAATTCCTTCCTATAGCCCTTAGGCCAAATAGTGATTGTAATTATGAACGCATTAAATTACATTCGTTTGGGAATTACGTAAGCACTGTTTTTTTTAAACAATTAATTAATAAGTTTTAAAATCTGTTTATTAGAATAAATATGTATTTTAATAAATAAAATGATTTACTAATTTAACAAAAGTTTTGATATTTTAAATCATAATTAATTTTAATTAGGATTTAGGTTTGAGTAGGCCCCATTTCATTTCATAAATATGACACAAAATTGTTGGGAGTAAATTTGTTCTAAATCATAATTTTAATTAATGTAGATTAAAAAATTGTGCAATGTTTCTGTATTTTAAAATAAATACACATCTAATTGTACGTAGAATACAGTGCGTAGAAAAACGAAAAATCTGAACTTCTTGGCTCCGCCATTTTGGAATGGGGTATCGGAGAGGGGTTTACTTTACATCAATTTTCTCGTGTAAATGAGGGCTTTAAAATGAGGTATCATACAACAAGGATTACTATTTAAAATTTTTTACTTGCAACCTCCCCACGCTCTTAACCGAATAAGGGTAAAATTCATTTATCCCCTTAAAAGGTGCTGAATTTGCCCAATATAACTTCCTGAAAGTTTGGAGTTGATACGTGTAACAGGTTTAAAATTACCAAGGGTCTAGGGTACTTTTTCATCACTGTTTATGTATTTATGTGTTCGCTAAATAACCGTCGCACTTTACGTCCAATTTGGTCTAAATTTGGTACACACGTTTGTTTTCAAAGCCTCTCGGACGAGTTCCTTAGAAAAAATCCAACAACCGGAAGAGCGTTTTTTGAACGGAATAAGAATTTCTTGAGATTTATCGTAGAAGAAGAAAACTTTTTTCTTGTTATCTAAAAATATAAATATAGGACATTATTTTGCACACTTTTTTTCACATGACCTTACAGCTCGTCTGGTTCTCATAAAATTGACGAAATATAGTTTGTCCATTGCGAGCGAAGCGAAATAGTCCATAATCCGAGGCTGCACGGTTGGGATACAAAGTTGCAAAGCGAGTTTTTCCACTGCGAAAGAAACGAAGCAGGCGTGAAAACACAAATTTTAAGCTATTTTCGTTAATAGCGGGGAACATAAGCTTTATTATGTTTATTAAAATTATGTTTAAACCATTAATTTTGATGAATAATTACGGGAGGCTTCGCCAAAAAAAACCCACCTTTTCCCCTTTGAGAAATAAGCTAATATATAAGGATTTTCTTTCGTTTAAAACATACCGTATACAAATGGGCTATTTATATCCTTAGAAATAGTTATCAATAGGACTGTAGCCTAAAAAAAACCCCTAAAAGTGCCCTTTTAAATATAGCCTACCGATCAAATAAAAATGATATTTCATAATTTTTTGATAGTAAGGACAACATTTATTTTCATTTAAAAGATTTGAGATCTGTGAGTAATCTGAAACACGGGTGAAATCTTTTGCCAGCTCTCTCTAACGAAGCATTTCCAGACCTATGAATATTATGAACATTTTTATTATTTTTTGCTAGTGGAATCAGCTCAGAAAGTGCTCGAAACATTATGCAAATAACTTATTAGTTTAGCTCATAATAACTTTAAAACATTTTGTTTCTAGAGTAATTCTGGGTATTGTTGACAACTACCAAGAAATACATTTTCCCGTTTTTTCGTCAATATCTCTGTTATCCTATGAGCTACAGACAAAATAAAAAAAACATTGTGTTTGGCATTAAAAAAGTAAACTTTTTGTCAATTGTAAATTTTTTTTAAAGTTAGCTGTTTTAGAAATATTTGATATTAAAAATTATAAACGGCCGCCATTTTTAAAATATTTAAAATAATGTTCTAATTTTTCGTACAGTGATAAAAGGTTACGCACTAAATAGGTATACAAAGTTTGAGCTCAATATCTTTTCTACTTCCAAAAATGTTAAGTATTTTGTAAAAAACACATTCAGACAGACGAAAAACTAAGCACCGTAGCACAAAATATGTTTATATTGTGAAATATGTTTGTCTGGATCCCAGGAACATATCCACAAAAGGGGTACAGAGAGTTTGGGGACACCCTGTATATGTAAATATTACGCAGAACATACAAATCAAAGTACCCTCTCTTCGAAGTATTAATACAAGAAGGATCGAACGAAGTTGCACTGGTGCTGCCATCTATCCAGCTACTTATTGTTGCACGCATTCATTGTGTTCCAGGAATATCGGGTCATTAGGGCTCAAACTTTACAACAGTGATTAATCCAAAACTTTCTCTGAATGGAAATTAAATACCCTTCATTAAGAAGAGGCTGGGGTGGGTTTGGAATTACTTTTCCATTCTGGGAAACCATTGGAGCGTTACTGTTTAGAAATTAGAAGAGAAAGTCGTTTGAATTACAAGTACGCTTAGTAATCAGAGCCAAGTGAAGCGTTGGGTTTTATTGTGATTGTGTTTTTGACTGTTAGCGTTCCGTACCTTATAGGATCAATAATTTGTCTGCCACAGTCAGTCCTCTCAGGAGCAGATACAAAATTCGCATTGCTAACTCCTTAGTATTGTTCAATAAGAAACAAACATAACTTATTATGAATTTTGGGCACCAATGTTTAGCCTAGTACAAATAAAAACAAATATTTATTAGTAAGGTATTTATTTAAGAGTATAAAAACCAATAAATTTTATATATTCAGTGTTCAAGAGATTATTTAAAAATTTTATGAAACCCACTACTATTTTTCGAAGTACCCCCCCTCCACAATAAAGTGTATTTATGCTAACTCCTGAGTTTTATTCAATAATAAATAAATAAACATAGTTTGCTGTTATTTTTTGGTACAAAAATAAAAAATAATAATATTTTGATGTAAGGTATTTATTTAAGAGTATAAAAACTAAGGAAATTTTTATATTTTGTGTTCAAGATATTCTTTAAAAATTGAAAAATCCCACCACTATATTTTTGAAGTACTACAGTAAAAGTATATCAGATGAAATTTAATATAGTTATAAGTCATACTAACGAGGATATATTCTGATAGACAAAACTTACGTTATTAGTGTAAATGAGTGTGACTATAAATTTCTATAGAATGTAAAGAAACTTCACTTTTTCTTTAAATATAATGAATCTATACACTACTGTAAATCTGTAAAATATAAAAGAAGTCCTGACTGATTGATTTATAATAACGTACAGCCAAAACTATGAAAGCTAGAAACGTAAAAATATCAGGATACCTCCATACCACTATGTAGATCAGCAATAAGAAAGTAATTTATTGATTTAAGGGTTGAAAATGGTCAACATGGTTCACTCCCGCTTCGAATCAAAAGCTTAGCATACCATCCTAGGTGTCCCCTATAATACTGATCAACACATGTTCGGATGGAAGCAGGCCCCCACGTGGATTTGATCTGGGTAATTTTATGGTATTTTACGTTTTGATAGATTTTTTTAAATCAGATGGGATGTAGGGTCGTGTAAAAAACAAAAACAAAAAAAAAAACAAATAACAAATAGTACAAAATCATCTCCTATATTTATTTTTTTTAAATAAAATTCTTAATTTCATAACAGTACGAAAAAGTAGTAAAAACATTATTTATTCCGGTCAAAAACAGGCTTTCGGTAGTTGGATTTTTTGGGCCAACGAACTCGTAAGTGCGACTTAGAAAACCAAGATGTGCACTAAATTTGTACCAAATCGGGTGACGGAATAGAGCGTGACGGTAAAATCCGATCACCGCCTGCAATTTTTAGACGAGGTGCGCCTATAGAAGATTACACCGTCAAACAAAAAACAACATCGGTTCTAACTTTCGAACTGGATTTTGAAAGGAACTGCCTGTCTTTTAAGAAGAAATCGTTTCATGAATAAATAACATCGCTACTTCATCAAGATGAGATGTTGTAGACAAGGCAAGGCATGCAGGGAGAGATGAGTTGTATTGTTAAGCAGATAAAGCTGCCTCTGCATATTTTATAACTGATTTAAGGCTGAGCACGTATTCTGGAGTAGGGATTTTGTTTTAAGCCTTGTGCTCGTGAATAGCAGCCGATGCTTGTTTTAGTGTTTTTAAGTTTACAAAACTGGCAAGTGCAATACATTCCTGCCACTTTAGCAACTAGGCTTATAAATCATTTGCTTTCTGAATTGTTTTCTACTACTATCGAATATTCAGAATGATTATAAAAGTTAATATAATATATGCGAATAATACCCCATCTTATAATAGAACAGTCACATTTATATTTAAAAAATAGTAATTTAATTTATCTTTAGTATATTATTATTATAACAACTTATATTATTAGCGAATTGACATAAGAAAGATAGCTATTGTAGTTTCTCTTATGGTGATACCTAAGGTAACCTAATAAGTAATCAATCCCCATAACACGTTTTTAGGAGTCATTAACATTTTTATATAAATATATATGTGTTTGCAATTTAGAGCCAGCATTTTAAGTACGATTTGGTCCAAATTTGGTACACTCGTGGTTTTCTAAGTCGCTCAGAAGAGTTCGTTAGCCAACAACAGGAAGCTAGTTTTTTTAGATTTTTCGTGCTAGGTTGAAACGTTTTTGGGGTTTCATCTAAAACAAATAAATATAGGAGATTTTTTTGAACATTTTGTGTTTTTAAACGACCTTACTGCTCGTCCGGTTCCCTCAAAATCTATCAAAACTTATAATACCATAAAAGTGGTTCAAATCCACGTGGGAGGTTTTACCGTGGTGGCAGCTTCCTGACATAAGTTTAATGGCGAGATGAAACTCTCGAAGCGAGTTTGTCCTCTGCTAACGACACGAAGTATTCGAAGCAATACATGTACGCCATTTTACTAACTGTAAATCAAAGTTTTTGGAAATAAAACTTTCTTAGCAAAAATTTAAATTCTTTTCTACTAGTGTTGGGTTACTCGGAACGGTTCTGAAGTTATTAACAATATATCTTTGAATTTTTCGTTTCCTTATAGCGTCTCAGCCAATCGACACATTAATAATAATTGATTTTTATATACACAAATAATAAACGGTAACAGATAACTTCCACATACTTTCTCCCAGTTGAAACTTTATACCTTCCTAAGAGTAGCATAGGAGGTGGTTATTTACAATTGCAAAAGTAGGAAAATGTTACGATGGAAATATATTAGATGCATGTAAAACACATCCATACTATATTATTTTATTATTATTTAAACTATTCGATCGATTTTGAACAAATTTGCACCAAACATGTCAATTAGGCACGAAAAGATGTTTTGAACAATTTTGAAAAACAACTCCCTTTTTGGCCAAAAACCCCCAAAAAAGCAGTTATTATTATTATTACCTAAACGAGAATTTTTTGAAAGACGTGGTTTTTTGCACATGCTAGGGTACATTAAGGGCTACAAATAAGCCAAATTTTATCAAAATCGTTAAAGCCGTTTTTGAGAAAATTAGATTTTTCTCGTTTTTTGACCATTTTTGGGGGATAAAAACCCTTAAACATGAAAAAATGAAAAAAAAAGCTTGGAGATATTCCAGAACTACACCTACATACCAAATTTCATCAAAATCGGACGGTTGGTATGGTCTCCAGCTCTGTACACATCCTTACAGACATCACCAAAAAACCACCTTTTTGGGTTCATGGAGCACCAACACAGATAATTCCACTACAAATTTTTTGGAGTTCAGGGAGCACCAAAAACAGATAATTGCACTAAAAATTAAAATTCGAAAATTTGGACGAAAACAATACTTTCTCCATATACTACGTATAAGGGGGAGAAAGTAAAAATGAAAGATTCATTGTTTGTTTCTTTATCCTCTAAAGATTGAAAAACTATTTGACCGAAGTCACTTAAAATTGCACAGTTTATCCTTATCAATGCCAGGAGTGTTTTGAGATTACAATACTACAGTCTTGTAAAAACGGAGTTTCTATCCCTATACAATACAAGCACTTAAACAAGTTATAAAGCATACATTGTGTATTATTATTCAAGCGATATAAAAAACATTTGCAGTTCAATTCCTTAACTCAAATGGATGAATGCTGAAAAACGACTCAACTAATTTCACAAAAAATTTCACAATTTACACACATTAATACCCACACTGTTTAGAGAAAGTGGTCACTACACTCTAAGTGCGGCTACAGACGTTCATGTATACATGAGCGGTTTACATGTACAAGTGTACTGTTGAAGTATATATATGAAGTATGGATGACTGTAAGGTCGGGACTTGTGCACTCGACATGAAGAAGTTCAGATTGCCAAACTGTGTACTTGTACAATGCGTGTGTGCTTCAAGTCTTGTATTCAGAGCGAGCGTGTGGTCTCTTCTTTGTCGTTTCGCGAGCGTCTGTATTGTTCGTTTTTGCCATGACAAGTCATACATTAAAAGTCCAAAAAGACATTATTGAAGAGTTCATAAGTATATATCGGAGTGAACGATGCCTTTGGCTGGTTAAAAGTGTGGATTACCACAGTAAAATGTAAAGAGAAGCGGCGTATAGAAAATTAATTAACAAATTGAAGCAGATTTTCCCAGTGCAGACAGTGATAAAGAGGTGAAAAGATAAATTGCAGAAAGGAAAGAAAAAAAAACTACTGAAATCGCAGAAACCAGAGGCCATCAACTTTATGAACCAACGTTGTGGTACTACCAGTTACTGGAATTTTTAAATGATCAACAAACTCCAACAGCTTCCGTATCCAAGCTCTTTACACCGGTTGCTGCGTTTCTTTTTTGTTTTTTTCTATACAAAATGACACCGGTGACGGTGAGTACATGGTTTGGTTGGAATTTAAACACAAACACAATGTACAGCAACACACAACACAATGTACAGCAACAGACAACACAATGTACAGCAACACACCACAGTAGAAAAACACACCGCGATAATGCGAAGAAACCACAAACTGTTCAAGTTGACAGTTACGTGTGGTGCCTATAAGGTTTTACTTGCTCAGTACACTTGTACATGTAAATCGCTTATGTATACATGAAAGTCTGTAGCTGTTTTAAGGTATTTTATGGGGTTACTACCCATATGAATATAAACTGCACTAACTATAAGCTATAAAAAAATTTCCGGAAAGGTTCCGGGTTCAATTCCCATTGAAACCGAATAATTTTCTAAATGGTTTCTTAACAGACATCGTTGGCTGTGGTTCGGATTCCACGTAAAACTGTAGGTCCCGTCTTTATTAGCCTTAAGAGCAAAACAGTAGGACGTTAAAAAAAAATATATATATAAAATTGTGAAATATTGTTCTCAAGTGATATAAAAAAACATTTGCAGTTCGATTAGTTAAGTCAAACAGATCAATTCTCAACAACTACTCAACTAATTTCACTAAAATTTGCAATTTAAACACATTAGTAATAGGATTATTTAGAGAATACGGTTACTATAATCAAAGGTGTTAAAATGGGGTTGCTACACGTACACAATAAACACAAATTGCACCAACTACAAAGCTATAAATCTAATATTGTGTAATTAGCGAATTTCCATAAGAAAAATTATTACAGTGGCCCTTATGGTAAGACCCAAGATCGGGAGTAGCAAATGAGCACCGATCACGGTCCCCAGAACACGTTTATATATTTATATGTATACTTATATGTGTTCGCACTCTAGCGGCCGCATTTAAGGTCCGATTTGGTTCAAATTTAGTACACAAGTTGGTTGTCTACGTCGCTCGGACGAGTTCGTTAGCCAAAAAAATCCAGCAATCGAAAGCACGTTTTTTGACCGGAAGTAACTATTTTTTAGATTTTCCCTACGAGAATGAAATCCTTTTTGAGTTTTTTCTACAAATATAAATGTAAGATGTTATTCTGCACATTTTGTTTTTTACACGACCCTATAGCTGGCTTGGTTGTCCCAAAATCGATCAAAACGTAAAATACCATACAAGTACCCGGTTCAAAGCCATGTGGTTGATTCTACTGTGGGGTTGGCGTGCGAAGCACGCAATGCTTTGTCTGTTGATTATACTCCCAATAAGGGAGTTAGCGTGCGAGGCACGCAATGTTTTGTGTGTTGAAGATACACCCGACATCCGGAATGGCGTGCGAAGCACGCAATGCACTGTGTATTGAAGGTATTCCCAATATGCGGAATGTCGTGCGAAACATTTTTCAGCTATTAAGCTCCGTCGTGAATAGACTTATTTCCCAAATTGTTGGTTGAAACCCTAAAACATAGGCCCATAAACTTAATTTTGGTAATTTGCTCAAAGTCAGCGGTTCAGCTGCGTGGTCGAATTATTATTATATTGTTATTGTGTGATTTGCAATTCGATTACTTAAGTCGAAGTAATTAAATGCAATAATAACTAAAATGGGATAGATACCCGAGTAATATAAATTGCATTAACACTAAATACCCATATGTTTAATACGCGCTCTATTAACTGCCCTTATCATAAGAATTTTACTTTAAACACAAGGCACTTGAAAATTATTTTTTCAATGCACTCAGTAAATTTAGTTCATTAATTTAATCTAAATAAATATTTATAAACTCAAATAAAGATTTGTTAAGCGGCACTATTTATGTATAAAAATCTTAATTTGTTCAAAAAACAAAATTATTTTTCTAGGATATTGTAAAGATCGGCCTGCAATCATATTATAAAGTCTCAGTAAAACCTGTCTTTATATCGGCTAGATATAATGATATATTAATACGTGAACATGAAGTTTGTAGTACATTTTTAAAGTATTTATTATAAAAGGAGAGGGTTGAAGCTTATAGACCCTATCATTCGAAAGGTACTGTGACATAGATGTGCATAAAACTAAAATTACATGTATATACTGCTGTTAAGAAATATAAAATAAAATAAAATAAACTAGGCTTAACCTAAACTTGTGTTGCTAAGCTGGTAATCCGAATCAGCTGTTTTATCTGTTATTTTATGCAGTTGGTTGCTATGGCAATGAATATAAACATATATTTTTTGTAGGTTATGGGTTTATATTTAAATGAAATCATTTTAATCACATTCACGGCTGTATGAACTAATATCCCTCTGCCTTCCCTGCACGGCAAAATATAAAAAAAAACAAAATTATCCAAACAAATATTTAGTGTTGTTGCCATTTCTTTCAAATTGAAATAACACTTATCTGTAACTGTTTGTAAAATTATTAAATAGTAGCATTATTTAATAGTTAAACTGTCGACTTCTTAGTAATTTCACATGTTTAACTAAATATTCATCACTAATTCCATCAAGCTTTCTCTTTTCCCACTCTTTTCCTCATAGCGTCAAGATTCGAATTGAGAATGTGCTTACTTATAATAAATTTAAATTAATTAGGTTAAAGACGAGTTGTATTTTGTTACTTTTCAACCAAAATTGATTGATTATATAAAATAGGTATACAATCAGCTGTGACGAAGGCGGTTTCGGATTACCCCCTCGTCTTCACATACATTACGCACTAATTACACACCCAAAAATGACAAGGATCGAATAGACGTGAACTGGTAAATTTATACCTATTTTTTAAATTCCTTTTTAACTCAATCCGGTAGCTACGCAACACAACGAAAAAAAAAGAATGCGGGGTTGCCGACAGAAATGAAAACTGTAATGAATGTAAATCTTTGGTTATATAGGTTTAGTCTGAAAATTGATTATTTTAATTCTACCAAGTAAACTATTTTAACACAACTTACAAAATGAGGAAGCCCAACGTCGAATTCAGAGGAATTACCAAGTAAACTATTTTAACACAACGTACGAAATGAGTAAGCACAATGCCCATTTCAAAGTTATTATACCAAGTAAACTATTTTAACACAATTTACAAAACGAGGAAGCACACTGTTCATTTCAGAGGTATTACCAAGAACACAACTTTAAAACAACTTACGAAATGAGGAAGGACTGTATCAATTTCAGAATTATTATCAAGAAAATTATTTTTAAACAACTTTCGAAATGATGAAGCACAATATCCATTTCAGAAGTATTACCAAGTAAACTGTTTTAAAACAACTTACGAAATGAGGAAGCACAACGTCCATTTCAAAGGTATTACCAAGTAAACTATTTTAACACAACTTACAAAATGAGGAATCACAATGCCCATTTCAAAGGTATTACCAAGTAAACTATTTTAACAATTTACAAAACGAGGAAGAAAGTGTTCATTTCAGAGGTATTAACAAGTAAACAACTTTAAAACAATTTACGAAATGAGGAAGCACTGTATCAATTTCAGAATTATTACCAAGTAAACTATTTTTAAACAAATTACTAAATGAGGAAGCACAATGTCCTTTTCAGAGGTATTACCAAGTAAACTATACACTCTGCTGTATACACATGTGTACTATAAATATAGTAGAGCGTGACGGAACAGAGCGCGTCGGAAAAATGGGTGACTGTAAAATCCGATTCACCGCCCGTAAAATTTTTTTAACGCGGTGCTCCTACAGAAGTTTTCACTTAAAAAATTGATCGAATTTCGATCTCAGAAGATACTAGTTTATATAAATAAACATCAATTCAGACATTTTGCCAGATAGTGTTATAAGCCATTCTTTCAATTTCTACGGTGTTTTAAATCTAAAACCTTTTATACGTCTGATCTTATAACATGAATAATTTAATACAGGAAAGCTTAAAACAAATAACACCGAACCATTTACGAATTCAAGGATCAGTCCATATCTCTGATTTAAAGCGTTAACCAGATTAAACGCGGCTTGATTAAAAAAAAAAAAAAAAACATTTCCAATCACGTCCGTAGCATGAAGGCGCGTGACAGTTTTCGTAACGACGGGGAATCCAATAAGAGTTTATTTGGTTTCGAATCCGACTGTGAGATATTAAGTTATATTAGCCAGAGTAGGGTCTGTTTACCAGGGAGTGCTTTTGTAAAGTTACAGTGATGGTACAAAAATGTAATCAACGAAAAAACTGATTTTAAGTTTTGTATGTGTTAGCGTCGTTATTAAATAATATCTCGGATTACTGTAAGAGTTTATAGAAATTGTTAATATATTGCAAACTCCGTAAATTTAGTCCCTCCCTAATAAATAACCCCCATAATAAGTATAACAACCCCAAACCGAGACATTAAAAAAGTAGATTTTGTAAATTGAATTTAAAGTAAAATAGTGGTACTCACAAACTTGACTGTTGTTAACTACCACATGTGATTGGTGAAAAACAGATGTATTCAAAGCACAGGGGGTTGGAAAAACATAGAGGAGTAACTCAGTAGATTATCTCTGATTAAAATCAAGGCAAATTGAATGATATGGAGATACTGTAACTCAAACATCGCATGCACTTTAGTTTAGTCGTTGGCTTGTTGACTGTCAATGTAAATTACACATAAAGGAAGATTTTAAACAAAAAGTGTTGTGTAAAATATATTCCAAAAAAGAAAAAAATATTTGGTCATCAAAATAGTTGATTTTCTTTAAGGCATGATAACAAGTATTTGATCAATACAATCATCCGTAAGCTAGCTAACTAGTTACTAAACTAATCAGCTAATCACTATTTAAGCTACGTATTCATGATTAAATAAGATAAATCTCGAATTAGAACTTAAGCTAATTAATAAGTAAGCCAAACAGCTAATCGGTAAGTAAGCTAAACATCGAGCTAGAAAGTAAAATAAACAGTGAACTAGCAAGTAAACTAAACAGTGAATTAGTGAGTAAACTAAACAGTTAGTGATGTTACCATCCAAAAGTAAAAACTATGTGGAATGCGTACTGGGCTCAAAATATGGATGGCACATACAGAAAGTTTATGAAAGGAAAATACACCAGATACAAGTCTTACCTTAATAGCGAAGTCTAGATATCTGAAATGTTCCTTGACAGGTTATTGAATAAATACAATTAATGTACACATTTATAACAATAACTTTAGTTTATTTAAAAAATTGATATGCCCTTAATTATAAAAAGATGAATGACATACGCCCCAAAAATATGTTAACAGATGTTTTATTTAATTCCCTCCCTTACAAGAAAAATCAAAGAAAAACCCAC
>JAGFPH010000809.1:170051-180580 GCA_018207615.1 Philaenus spumarius
TTGATTTTGCCACTAGAGTTTGTACTTATAATTTTCGTAGCTATTTTTCAAATTGAATGACAGAGTTTTCCATTATAAAGTCTGCAAGTAAAAGTAGGTCATTACAAGTTTACTTTATTGCTTCTCATAAAAACTAACGAACACCATTATTAAAACACACAAAACTAAAACCAACTTTAATGAATTTAAAATGAACGTAAATTAATTTTCATTTTAAAAGTTCTTTCATCAAGATCGGATGTCTTTGTTTGGGAAAGAAATATATCACGGCGAGTCTCAAAGTAGCTAAATATCCATAAACCCTGACAGATTGATTTTAGATATTACTGGGGAGCCATCTGAGTGCTTGACACGCCAACTTTATTCCTCCACACATAAGTAGAGAGATTCTAACTATAATTATTAGCGATGAGCTATTACAGTGGCTCTTATGGTTTAGACCTAAGGTCGGGAGCGGTCAATGTGCACTAATCATGGTCCCCAGAACATGTTTATATGTATGTTTTTGCACTCTAACGGCCGCATTTTGGTCCGTTTGGTCCAAATTTGGTTTTCTAAGTCGCACGGACGTGTCCGTTATACAAAAAAATCTAACAGTCAGAAGCTCGTTTTTTTACCAGAAGTAACTATTTTTTAGACTTTTATTATTAAAATGAAACTTTTTTTAGGGTTTTGTCTACAAAAATAAATGTAGGATATTATTTTGCACATTTTGTTTTCTACACGATCTTATAGCTTGCTTGTTTTTCCCAAAATCAATTAAAACGTAAAATGTAATGATTGTTTAATTTTTTTCTTCTAATGAACTCATTCGAACGACTTAAATAACTGTGTACTAAATCGGACGTAAAATGCGGCCGTTAGTATTCGAACATATACACGTATAAGTATATATTTAAGACTAGGGGCTCTGCTCCTGGAGGTTTTACGTCCCAATCCTGCCTCGGCCTACGGCCTCAGACGGCTGCTTCGCTTCACTCGCAGTTAGAAAACTCCCTAAAGGCTAATCTTTGGCTCGTTTGTACCTGTGTGACCGAGCATCGCTCAGTATTTTTAACATCTGGATTATATCTATAATGTATCTAATCCAATAGTTAGTAAAAAGAAGTTGTATCTATTCACCTTCTAAGTGACTTGAAAGGTGGTATAAAAAGAAGTTCAGAGTTTAAATTGTATTCGCGTTTTCTCTTATGCTGGCGTTTGTTCCTGATAAAATGGCCCTGCCACAACACTCATCTGGGTTTTTGACAATATCAGAAGCACACACAAATTCTATCAATTCAGACAACGTATTTACAAAAGTGATGCCATTGAGCGGAATACATTTTTCCCATTCACTTCCAAATGTTTGATGGATCAATTTCCCACAGAGAGTATACATTTTGAAAAAGAAATATCACTTTTAGAACTGCAACAATAACTTTATCCACCCATAATGAATAACAGTTCTGTTAAATTATATAAATCAACTGTTTTATTTGGCAGCTGACTTAAACTCATTAGACACTATCTCGATAAGATTAAAATGAGAAATTTGAAGGCTTGTGGGTTGGAGCTCCTTCTCGGGTGAATAGCGTCTAAACGGATGATCGGATCTTAAATCTGATAGAAAATTGTTAGTTGAAACTTAATTTTCTACAACTTTTATATTTAACATTTTTTGCTATCTCTTAGCGTTTTTTTACAAAATGCGCTTAAAGTGGAAACATTAAATTTTTTAACTTTTCCCGCCCGAAAAGTGCCTTCAAAACTCAAAAATGTTACCTTTTGGAAATTTGTCTAATTGTTACTAGTCGAGAGCTTTAATTCAATTATGAGGTCGAAGGGAGTAAAATTATGGGAAGTGCCTCATAGTTCATGTCAATGAATCAGTGAACCCGTCTAGCTTTATATAAGTAGATTACTCCAAAACGTGTTCTGGGGACCATGAACGGTGCTCATTGACCACTCATGACCTTACGTCTATAAATCACTGCAATAGATCATCTTTCCTATGAAATTCGCTAAAAATCTGGCGAAAGTAAATAAATATCACAGGGGCCATGATCGGTACTCATTTACAACTCCCGACATTGGGGCACGCCGTAAGAGTCATTGCAATAGCTCATATTTCCTATGGAAATTCACCTAATAAAAATTACTGTAAAACATTTTCTATATTGACTGTATTACTTTTCTCTTTTAATTTGATAAGATCTATTTTTGTGTAAAATGTTATATTAAATTAGGTATAACGTGTATTTTGTAAATTGTTGAGTTGTTAAAGTACCTGGGCAGGTAGTAAAAACACATTTTTTTGTAAATAGAATAACAAGATATACAATTTTATAATAATGTTGTTAAATACACAATTTTCAAATTATTTTTGTGAAACCGATTAGCGTTGTCCGATTTTAGTTTTATAAGTAAGCCGACACTAGCGCTCCTGGGAGCAGATACTAACACCAGGGCCCAGCTTTGACTAATGTTTACGTCACAGTTTATAAACCAAATAAACTCTTATTGGATTTTCCGTCGTTACAAAAACTGTCACGCGCTTTCATGCTACGGACGTGATTGGAAAAGCTTTTTTAATCAAGGCTAGTTTAATCTGGTTAGCGTTTTAAATCACTGATACAGACTGACTCTTGATTTCCTATTTGGTTTGGCGTTATTTATTTAGAACTGTTCTGTAATTATGTTTAAACTATTTTACTCGAGCGTGGTTTAAGGCGAGAAATAAAACAGTTTGCAATAGTCTTCAGAAACAATTTTGTTTTTAGATTTAAATGATTCCATCACGCAGCTGAAAGAGTTTGCACCTTGGCTCGGGTTATGGACTGCTCCCACGTGGATTTGAATCGGGTAATTTCGCGGTATTTTATGTTTTTATCGATTTTGGAGGAACCAAACAGGCAGTAAGGTCGTGTAATAAACGAAATGTACACATTATGTCCTATCTTAATTTCGTTTTAGATAAACCCCAAATAAGTTAAACCCCGTGCGAATGTTACGCAAGTTACGAAGTAGGCCTACGTACCTGATTTAATACATTGATTTAATTAAGTAAATTACGTTGATTTATTTACGTTGGATTAATTTGACAACAGATTATAATGATTTATAACGCTTTACGTTCATTTAATTTGATTGATTTGCGTGATAGATTACACTTGTACTTGCATATAGAATGTAAAACATTTAAATAACAGCTGTCATCCTGTCATGTTAGTTAAACAGATTGTTGTAGATGGCGCCTTTTATTAGGAATCAGATGAACTATTTAACTAACAGCTGTCATGTTAGTTAAACAGATTCTTAATAGAGGGCGCTTTTAATTAGGAATCATATGAAGTATAAATATACACTTTATTTAAAATCAATTTTTGCAATGAAAACATGAATTTTAAACTGTTTGTATTTTTTCGTCAATAGAGGGGAACATAAGATTTAAAATTATGCTTGAATAATAAGTTTTGATAAAGAATTAGTGGAGTTAAAAATGTAGTTTATATGTTTTAAGGTTTCAACCAACTATTTGGGAAACTGGTCTACTCACGAAGACGCTGAATAGCTGCCTCCATGTACGAAATATATTAGTAGAATTTGTTTGCACCTCAGCCTCCAGCCCTTTTCACGCGCTCCTCTGTTCCGCTAGAAGCGGAAACACTCGCTTTGCGACTATACACATCGACCTTGCGTCCTCGGATTATGGACTGCTTCGATTCGCTCGCAGCGGACAAACTCGTTTTTTATGGTGCTTGTAGGGTATTTTTACGGTATTTTACGTTTTGATTGATTTTGTGGGAACCAGACGGGCTATAAGGTCTGTAGTAATATCTCCTACATTTATTTGTTTGGGTCACAATACAAAAGTCACAATATACTCATTATATTATAGTACAAAAAATATTAAAAAATTTACTTCCGGTAAAAAAAGTGCTTTAGGTTAACGTATTATTTGGCTTCCGAGCGACTTAGAAAACCAACGTGTGTACAAAATTTGGAGCAAATCAGACGTAAAATTCTGTCGTTGGAGTGATAATTTTGAAATTTTTGTAGGTAGTTTGAAAAAAATGGTAAAGGTTACGTTAGAGTGGTCACTTTTTTAAATATACACTAAAAAAACATTAAAAAAAAATTGTTCGAACAATTTGAACGAGTTTCCTTTATCAAATGATCCATTGTCCCGAAGTATACTTTCTTTCGTATTTCTTTTTGAAACAATCCCTTAAACAGGACAACCTAATCTGATGGAAATAAAAGCCGGCTTAAAGCTAAAGAAAGTTTAGGAGATCAGTTAACCTTCCCTACATTGCCTGGTCATGTAAGCCTCCAGGATTACGCTTTCACTTCTACAATCCTGTGGATTTAGTGATAACGCTATCTGATGACGCAGTTCCTCAGTTTTGTCTTTACTTTAGCCTCTCTTGAACAGTTTAATTGGTTGTTGGAAGCTTTGGCCTACTTGCAATTTTGTGGGTTGTGTTTGACACCATTGAAAAGGCATCTATTGCAGCGACTCTTATCGTGAGACCTAATGTCGGGAGTGGTCAATGTGCACCGATCATGGTCCCCGTCATGGTCAAGTTTTGGGGTGACATTAAAAATTGTTTCTAGCTGGCTCGACCCGGCTTTGCACGAAGAAATCGTGATTTAATAACTTTGATCCCCCCAAACCCCCCTAAAATTTTGAATGTTTTCAAACTCTTTCTTAGTAAGCACCTATGGCCCTAGAGGAAGCTACATACCAAAGTTCATTCCAATCTGTTCGGTAGTTTTGAAGAAATCGTTTTTTAATAACTTTGATCCCCCCAAACCCCCCTAAAATTTGGAATTTTTAAAACCCTTTCTTAGTAAGCACCTATGGCCCTAGAGGAAGCTACATACCAAATTTCATTCCAATCCGTTCGGTAGTTTTGAAGAAATCGTTTTTTAATAACTTTGATCCCCTCAAATCCCCCTAAAATTTTGAATGTTTCAAACCCTTTCTTAGTGAGCACCTATGGCCCTAGAGGGAGCTACATACCAAATTTCATTTCAATCCGTTCGGTAGTTTTTGAGATTTTGTGATGAGTGGGTCAGTGAGTGAGTGAGTGAGTGGTATTTCGTTTATATATATATAGATATAGATAGAGGCAAATTTACACTAATGCCGCTTAGGGGATAGTAGCAGTCTGCCGCCCCTACACTGAGAAATTTGTTTAGGTAAAAAATACCCTAAACTAAAAATACTCATAAGAAGTTTTTACATCTGAGGAGTGTAAACAATATTATTAACGAGGTAAAAATTAAGTTGAACCTAGGATGATATTTATATACAGTATTTTTAAGTTAATTTTTATATGAGCAAAGTATAATCATTTTTTATCTTGTCAGATGTAAAAAATTCCGTATGTGTATCTTGTCCCACAATTTTCTTAGATTTAGGGTTATTGTAATACAAAGCACTCTTTCAGAAGCCCTCCCTTGTAGTCGACGAGGTTTAGCCAAACAATCGAGTCACACCTTGTTTGGCCGTTTGGGACAAGGAACATCTTTCTTCTGGCCCATGCCCATCACTACACTCGATTCCACGTTCACCGTACAGTAGAGATCTTACGGGTGAATAGACGTGCTACTACCATTATAGAGAACATCACGTTTACTGTCATGCGGGTTGAGTCAGCTGACTGACCTTTGATAGGAGTTGATGTTTTTTAGTTGGCTGTTATCGCTGAGACTATCGTATATATTGTATAACATGGATTATGGGCGCTCTGTACTGCACTGTGAACGTGGAATCGGGTGTAGCTACTTTCTTCCAATTTTATGTTATACTTCCATTGAATTATTTGTATATTGCCAAAATTTTAACACACGCACACCTTTTTGGCAAACGACTTTTTTTATCACGTGTATGAACGAAACCTCGATATTCTCAATAACCAATCTCCAAGCAAGACATAAGAAATTAACGAAATACTGTAAATGTAAACCAAGATAATATACAGATTTATTATTGTTTGTATTTTATTGATTGTCAGCTCCATAAAACATTATTACACTGAGGTGCCAAAAAACCTCAATAAAAGAAAACATAATTAGTTCGATGGTGCTATAAATGCGTACGTTATTTTAATAATATAATCTCAAAAAATACTCATTACATTTAACTATTGTACTAATGAATTACAATAAACATTTTGGTGGTAAAGATAGTTAAGTCTAGGTCAACTAAAACTAAAATATCTTTCTTCGAGATTTATTGTTTGAAAATAAATCTACAATATCATCAGAGTCAACATTTTTGTTATTTCTGTTTCAATAGTTAAAACTGATAAATCCCTTAAACGTGGTTCAGTCATTGTAGATCTTGAGTAGTTGTTTAATCTTCACTGAACAGAAAAGGATAGGCCTGCTGAACAGTTAGAGGCAAGTATCGTCAAAAACATTTTAATGCGACGACAACGTAATGTCTTGGAGTTGGTTATCGTGCAAAACGTTATACGGTTTAAGAATTATTTTGGTCGTTCGTCTATTTTCAATTCTTTCAAAAGTCTAAGAAAATATAAAGTCTCATTCACAAATTATTCAGATTCTTTCAAATCTTTGTTATACTAAGTAAACCATTTCTTACTGTTTTATTTAAGCGTGTTCATGTCAAGGTCTTCTTTTTTATAATTACAGGAGGCAGTGTACTGAGCTAAATAAAAGTATTTTTTCTCCATTCAAACTTGCCGCCATGGGCGGTATCCCCTACAGGCCGCCCTAAATCCATCACTGTATATATCTGTACTATATAACTGTATATAACGTACTGTGCACAGATAAGGGGATGAATCCTGGCACTTGGTCTCGTCCTGGTGCGATGGGCCGGGGGTGTGGGGAAAGGGCATAAGTGGAGAAAAAAAAACACATTTTCCCACACCGCTTCCTAATTTGATTCATCCTTCAAACGAACTAGTGGATGTTTACCTCATCAAAAATATCCCTGGACTCTTTTTGCCGAAGGAGGGAAGGGTACTCCTTAACACGTTCAAATTTCGTATATCCTATGCTAGGAGATGACCTTTTATGTTTTATATTTATAGCCTAAATGAGTGGAAATTATGTTATTTTTTAACCTTTCTACGTAATAATCACTAATATTTTAAAGCGGACGCACACAAGAATATAATTGACGTGCGAAGCACGCAATGCTCTGGTTATTGAAAATTTTCCTATTACGGGGGTTGGCGTGCGAAGCACGCAATGCATTGTGTGTTGAAAATTTTCCCAATATGGGGGTTAGCGTGCAATGCACTGTGCGTTGGCCGCTTCTCATAGTGTTCAGTGTCAAGCTCACATGTGCGTCCTTAGCAGTAAACGTGTTAAACAGAGATGTTTTTAGTCAGGTTAGTAGTGGTTTGCTCAAGTATCAGCCGGTATCTGTATGTATGTATGTATTCGCACTCTAACGGCCTTGTTTTGCTTCCGATTTGGTCCAAATTTGGTATATACGTTAGTTTTCTAAGTAGCTCACAAGTTCGCTAGCCATAAAAATCCATCAACCGGACGTAATTTTTGGAGATTTTTCTTAGTAGAATAATTATTAAACTTTTTGGCGTTTTATCTAAAACAAAACAAATAAATGAGACTATTCTTCACATTTTATTTTTTACATGACCTTAAAAGGCATTCTGTTTCCCCCAAAATCGATCAGAACGTAAAATTCCCGGTTCAAATGCACGTGTGGAATTTTACCGTGGTGGGAGCTTGTGATCGTAAAGTGACGGCCGGGTTGCAAATCCGGTGTCCATAATTTTAGGCAGCAAGTTGGAGATTTTCCGCCCTACAAATTTCATATTTAAAGTGTATGGTGGTTATGCAAATGCCATAGTGATTTGTTAGATTCTACCTACCGTAACTTAGTACAGATTATATTAATGGGCAGTTCGCTTTTATAGATAGTTGCTGATGATTAAACTTATTAAATTTGTTTACTAATTTGCCCCAGGATTAATAAATATTTTAAGATTTCTTTAAATTGGTACTTGTTCAAGTAAAACTGAAGTTTCTTGACTATGCGATGGTTTATTAAATTTCAGAATATACAACATTTACAACAAGACTTTTTTATGGAGGTCAAACTTTAGCTAACCTTGGCTTACTGGACCTGCTTGATGTGTTTGATCTTTTCCCAGGCTACAGCAAGGAAGGTATAACTAGGAGCATAACTTCTTGTGTACCAATAAACGTAACTAGTACGATGTACAATGTTTTCTTTTCTTATCATAATTGCCTTTAAGAGCTCTATTTGTTTATATTTCATATCGTCCTCCAGCATTATGTCAATTATATTATGTGTATTGACATCTTTCCATAGGCGGCCTTTTAATCTCTCTGTGGGTTTTCAACCCCTCGCATGCGAATATCTTCTGTTCTGCATCGTTTTTCCCGCAGTGCTGGTGGACATGAGCCTCTTTCTATTACCTTAAATCTGCTCAGTTAGGTTAAAACAGCCCCACCCCCCCACCCCCCGGTAAGGGCCTGCGTTAGGTAGTAGGAGATCTCGCAGTGCGTTCTACTTTGCCATTGTATAGATCATTGTATAGATTGCCATTGCGAGTGTGTGTCCATCTTCCAGTACCCTCATTTCCCCAGCGATCCTGTCACTTAGAAATGAGTCTCTTCCTAGCACTTTGCTTGGTGTGTGTCACCATCTGCTCCGATTTCTCGAAGTCTCTTTGGCTTGATTTGAGTTTAGCGTATTCTTCTTTCCTTCCTCCACTAGAAGGCCAACTGGCGGCGTTTTAGCTAGGACCAATGCTGCACTCGTTGTGCGGTGCCAACAATACTATAACTCGTGGAACACTGAAGATGAAAATGACATTGTCGTTGAAACGCGTTTCATTATGAGATTTTGTGTTCAAGTTTTATTCTACCAAGTTATCTTCTCACGAGTCAAGCTCAATATATGCTTCACTGCCTTACTTGACCGAATGAGTACTTGTAAAGAGTTATTCAAATATTCGTATTCCCATGAATACATAAAACATCATCACGTGCAGCTCGAAATGACTGGATGTACATAACAAACGACGACCAATAACAAATACAGTTTGTTTCCGTATCGTTATTCAAATCCGAGAAATTTCCCCAAGGGTTGCTCTGATACAGTAAGACGTGGGTTTGTATTTTATTTAACAACTCAGCTTTATAAGCTTTATAGAAGATACGTCGTATTGTAAGTGTGTTTTATACAGGAGTGGATGATAGTCTGTCTGAGTAAGTTACTGTCTGATTGGCTGTTTTAACACGTTCACTGCTAAGGACGCACATGTGAGCTTGACACTGAACACTATGAGAAGCGGCCGACGCACAGTGCATTGCGTGCTTCGTACGCCAACCCCCGTATTGGGAGAATTTTCAATACACAGAGCAGTGCGTGCTTCGCAATTTTAAGCTTATGTGCGTCCGCTTTAAATTATTAGTGATTATTACGTAGAAAGATTCAAAAGTAAAAAATGTGGCAATTTCGACACATTGACCGAGCAAAGCGAGGTCTCCGTTTTAGCTCGACCATTTGGCATTTCGTCTGTGTGTCTGTCTGTCTATCTCACGATTACGGCCAAACGCCTTGACCGATTGTCATGATTTTTTGCATGAATGTTCCTTATTCCTAGGCCAAGCCATGTATATATATATATATGGTTTTTTTCATTTTTAATTTTTAACCCTTTAAATAAAATAAAAGGGCGGCCACTCCGATTCTCTCAGTGTAAGCTTTTTTCCAAAGCCAGTTTGTGGCTTAACCGTAAGTCGAATTGAAAAACTAATAACATTTAATTTAGCGAGTAGCAAATTCGATGTTGTATAAAATAGTTTTCCTGATTTTTTCCGTATCTCTAACGCTAAGCTCACAAAATGGCCGCAAACTTCAAATTTGTTAAAAATCGTCCAAGTTTATTTATTTTAACCATGTTTTTATACGTGTACGGTATTCTTTAGATATCTTCATAAAACCTTATAATTTTATGGAGAGGGAGAGAGAGAGAGAGAGTGAGAAAGAGAGTGCTACCTGCTGTCTTGCTCTTTCCTGTACTACGTCAGTGTGACCGCTGTGACTGTGAGTGAGTTGTGGTTACTTCCTTACTGGCACAATATTTTTACCTAAGCTCAAAACCACAATTATATGTTATCTTCAACGAGTGAGGTCTACTTTTCACAGAACTACTAGTTTAGGCTATAAACATAAAAAATAAAAGGTCAGCTGCTGCTCCTAGCACAGGAAATACGAAATTTGCGTAGCAATGAACGTGTTACGGATCAAGCACTGCTTATATAAATTACATAGTAAGTTGGTCACAAACAAAATAACTTGCTCTTTGGTGAGTAAATAATTTGCAATTGGAAAAGTAAAATACTGACTGCCAAATAAATGGCTAGTATTGTGTTGGATATATTAGTAGATATGCGTGAATACTGGGCGTGTCTATGAGTAAATAAAGGCATGGTTGATAAGTAAATTACTTGCTGATTTGCAACGCGTACTAGGGCCTTTATTTAATTCACCCCGGCCCGTAATA
>JAGFPH010000809.1:181869-193976 GCA_018207615.1 Philaenus spumarius
GGGGTTGTTATCACATGATCAACCCTTAGTAGCGCGCGACAAATTGTAAATCTATGATACTTTTTATATGCATCTTGTAAGAAATAAATGTTTAAAATTTCAGCTCTCTAGCTTTAAGGAAAGTATAAGAATTAATGTTTACTGTTAGGGGTTGTTATCACATTTTCACCAATTAGTAACATGCGACAAAATGCAAATCTAGTTTAATTTTTCTATGTACCTTTCTTGCAAGAAATAAATGATCAAAATTTCAGCTCTCTAGCTTTAAGGAAAGTATAACAATCAATATTTATTGTTTTATTGGTTGTTTCAACCCTTAAATCAAAATTAATTATAGCCTATGCTACTCAAGTATAGTATAGCATACAAACAAACTGCATACAAACAAACAAACAAATTTTACCTCTTTATAATATTAGTATAGATATATTGATTGGAATACGTGGTAATTGGTATAATCACGGTCTATAATATAATGTAATATATACTAATTGATCTATTCGGGAGGCTAAAAGTGGGCTTACATTTCCACGAATTATGGATAAAATAGTTTTCCTATTGTCCAAGTATGCATGGGAATTATTTTCGTTCGAGGAATTTAAATAACCACAATTTTGAAATCGTTAATCATTTTCCCCAAATTTTGCCTCTTTTAAACTCTAAAACTATGTAAAACTTTAACTTTGTTTCATTAAAAACACAAAAATTCTGATAGAAAACTAAGTTTATAAAAACTTTTCCTGGGATTGATATTAAAATTTTTTAAGGTTTCGATTGTAACCCGAAGAAGGTGTTGCAAAAGATTTAGTAAAAATTTCATTTTTTTAATAAAATTTGTTTCCCCCCAAATGGTTATTTATTAAGAATAACCCTTTTTCAACTTGTCTATACTTATAAATAAAATTAAAGTGATTTCAAAATAAATTCTTTTTTCCAAGATCATATTGCTATTCACACGTTATACAAAACTTGCATTTTTAAAATATTTTTTCTTTCTGTCTGTTTGTGCGTACTAATCTCCGAAATAGCTGAACTAATTTTGACGAATATTTCATTTGCTTGTAGTTAATTTTTCAGACTCTAATCGAGGCTACTTTTTATCCCCGAAATATTTAGGGTTCCTATTTAAAAATTGAAATATTTTGAATAAAGTTAGGGATTCTACCGAACTAATACAATTGTTAGGTAAAAGCAATCACACCAAAAATGTATCGGAAAATGCTTACTGTATAACCTAAATAAAATAGCTGATTTGAATAAAAAACGTTACATTTGTTTAGGTTATTCCTATACTGATTGGATTCACATTTCTTGAAAGCATTTTCATTTACTACCCAAGCAACCTACTTGGCAAATGTATAACTTTTTAATTTCTTTTAACAACCAACATCCGTTTTTGGCTAGGTTAACAAAATAACAGCAAACACATACAAAATCTACGAAAAAGGCTTCTATATTGTAATTCAAACATCTATTTTTTTTATCATTATAATTGAAAAAAAATCCTAATTGATACAACTGATTTGGATCAAAAGCTTAACACAATTTTAGGTTAGGCATATACTGAACCATCACATATTTCTTCAAATCATTACCATAGGAACCTACTTGGCAAATTTAGAATCGGTAATCCTTATATATCATTTCTCAAAGGTGTTTTTTGTCACTAAGCAATATCTCCCTTAACACTTCATCAAAATTAATTATTCAAGCATCATTTAAAAAAATATGTTCTTACTATCGACAAAAAATAAACAAACATCTCAAAATTCATGTTTTCGTTACAACAATTGATACAACTTGTATAGGATACTATACTTAATATGGTTCTTAATAAAAAGGCGCCATCTATTAACAATCTGTTTAACTAACATGTCAGCTGTTAATTATATTGTTTGCATTCTATTACACAAATCAATCAAATTAAACCAAAGTAAATAAATAAACGTAATTTACTTAATTAAATATATGTATTAAATCAGGTAAAAGTACGCCTACTCCTAACTAGAGAAATATTCGCACCGGTCAACTAGTTTCTTATTAACAACTAATAAAGTTTTTAGGTTATGTTATTGCTCTATTATATAAAACAATCCTGTCAGAAAAACCTGACGCTACTAGGTACACGTCTGGATACCGCACCTCACTACAATACCAAGATCAAAGTGCCTCTGTCCTAATCAGTTGTAATTTCCGAGAAAATATAAGACTATGCAATACTGTAATCAGTTTGCCTTTGCTTCTCCGCGAGTCACCGCTTGAGTTGGTGAGACAAGCGAGCGGGGGCGGTGTCCCTATTATTTAAATAAACTTTATTGACTTCTCTGGATAATTTCTAGAAAACCAAAAGACGAGTGTTAGTATTTGCAGAATTTATGTTTGTCGTCCCGGCAAAATGAACTTAGGTGGCGCTAGCGAACGCTGTTGGAACTTCAATAAAGGCAAGACAATGCTTTGAAAGTACTAAGGCACAGTTGAAAGGGCTTTCTAACGAAGAGAAGCGAGCACAGATAAATGGTCCAGTGGTTTCACTGAAAGTAAACATCTACCCGTCATCCCCTAATGAGGGGTGTTTAATTTACATTCAGTGAAAGTTTAGGTGTAATGACCCTGGTGTAGGGGTGAATGGTAATGCGAGGATAATGATTGGTTACAGAGACGTTTGTGTCTTAGATTCGCTCGCAATTAATGTCGGATAAGTATTGAGAGTTTCCTTACTTTAAGTCATCTATGTTTTCCATTTTGCTCTACGTACATGCTCAGCTGTACGTTTTCCGCCAGTCTTCTATTCATATCTCCCGAAAGAATGTGAAAATTAAGGATCTGATTACTAGAAGTATTTGACCCCTTAAAAGCAAACAATCTAAATGCAATTGTTTTTTACTTTCTCCACCCTATACGTAGTATATGGAGAAAGTATTGTTTTCGTAAAAATGTTCGAATTTGAATTTTCAGTTGAATTATCTGTTTTGGTGCTCCCAGAACCCCAAAAAATTGTTTAGTGCAATTATTTGTGTTGGTGCTCCCTGAACCCAAAAATATTTTTAGTGGAATTTTTTGTTTTGGTGTTTCCTGAACCCAAAAAAGTGTTTTTAGAGTGGTGTCTGTCTGTCAGTCTGTCTGTATGTATACACGACCAGAGAGGACACTATTGGTCCGATTTTCATGAAATTTAGTATGTAGGTACTAAACCCTAATATCTCCGGGATTTTTTTTCATTTTTTTTGAATTTTTAATTTTTAAGGGTAACTTACCCCTAAAAACCCATTAAAAACGACAAAAATGCAAATTTCTCAAACCGGCTCTAAGGATTTTGATCAAATTTTCAGTATTTATAGTGCTTAAGATGCCAAACAAAATGACACCACCCGCTTTTATCAAAACTTCGGCGTTTTATAATTATGGGGAAATGTTTAAAATAAACAAGTTTGTGTTGTCAATCTAGCATCGCGGCGGCGGCCGCACGGGGTAGCACCACGGTAGCGAGCACGGCCAGTAATTCAAAGGTCGCGCGATCGAATCCCGCCTGGGACAATAATTTTTTTATACGATTGACGTAGGTAGAATATTATTTTTTTGTTTTGTTCTAAAAAGTAGTAAATAAAATGATTAAAAACAATATTATTTTGACTACAGTAAGTTGGGAGAAAGTTTGTGTCAGTTAACTGATACCGTTTATTTATTTATATGTAACTTAAGAGAAATATAGTATACCAAGTTTCATTTCTCTAGTTTCGTAAACGTGTTTGAATTATTAGCGAAATGCCACAGGAAATATGAGCTATTGCAGTGATTCCTATGGTGAGATCTAAGGTCGGAAGTGGTCAATGAACACCGATCATGGTACCCAGAACACGATTTTAGAGTGTCATTAAAAACTGTATGTATGTATGTATGCGTTAGCAATCTAACGGCTGCAACTTGCGTCCGATTTGGTTCAAATTTGTTACACACGTTGGTTTTCTAAGTCGTTAGGACAGGACGAGTTCGTTAGCAAAAAAAAAAAAAAAAAAAAAAAAAAAAAAACTGGAAGACGTTTTTTACAGGTTATATGATTTTGTTTGAGATTTTCTCACTGGAATACAACTTTTTGGGTTTTATGTAAAAAAATACATAGGAGATTATACTGCACACTTTGTTTTTTTTTGAGACGACCTTTATAGCCCATCCGACCGTCTGGTTCCCCAAAAATCTACCAAAACGTAAAAAACCATAAAAGTACCCGGGTTCAAATCCACGTGGGGGATTTTACAGTGGGGGTTACTTCGGATCTGAGCCGGAAAGTTCGGGATGCAAACTCGCAAAGCGAATTTTTCCGAGTGCGAGCGGAACGAAGCAACCCGTAAGCCTGAGGTGCAAACAAACTTCACTAATATATTTCATACATGCAGGCAGATGTTCAGGTCCTTTGTGAGTAGACTAATTTCCCAAATGGTTGGTTGAACCCCTAATATAAACTTATTTTGGAAATTCGCTCTACTCACGTCAGCGGGTCAGCTGCGTGATCGATATATTTAATTTTATCTAAGGGTAGTTATCCCATTTCACCCCTTATACACAAGTAATCAAAATGCAAATAGTTTTTTCCTTATATATCACCTAAGATTAAATATACCAAATATCAGCTCCAAATTTCAGCACTTAAGCTTCAAGGGACTGCTTTATTATTTTAAGCCGTTCGGACGAGTTCGGTAGCCAAAAAATCCAACAATCGGAAGCACGTTTTTTTGACATTAATTAACATTTTTTGAGATTTGTCTTACTAGAATGAAACTTGTTTGGTTTTTATATAAATGGGGAAAAGTAGGCTATTCTATCCACACCCACTTTTATGTAACTTCCCATGGCGTTACGTATCAGTATTGCTTGATAGTACGAACAAAATTTCTACCAATGGAAAAACTAACTTAGTATTTAGCCCTTCAGAGTTACAAAAACTCGCAATCAGAGGAATTAAAATCACGCAATCTGGGTTTAATTCCTCCGCCATTGATGCGGTGTACAGGACAATCAATAAGCCATATAAACCCACAATATATGTTTGTGTATAGTTCGATTGTTGAATAGAACAGTGTGGTGAACGTTTATCTGACAAAAACACAGCTTTGTTTGTTATTTTATTGTGTTGTTTTGATGCTACGTCAGTGGATTACATTGTATTTATTGTACCGGAGTGGCTTTGTTTTGTCCCATATCAAATTGGTTAAACATTTCTAGCGCTTAGGAGTTTAAACAAATTTTATTAACTAATGGAATTTTTGAGAAAATATTTTTTGAATTATATTTCCGTAAGCTTACATACTGACATGTTTGTTCTAATCTATTATAGACTAGGGGCTCCGCCCCTGCACGCTTCCCTCACCAACACCCGCAGAGACTCATGCAAACCAATTATTGAATACACTTATATTTTGCTACCATGAGGAAATAATGTTGATTAGGACTGAAGCACTTGGATCTAAATAGGCGATGCTGTTCCCCAATAATTTAAATTACGGCATGCATTGTAATTTCACCATTAATACTATTTAAATAATCAATAATGAACAAATTTTGACATTGCCAATTAAACGAAACAATATAAATTGTAGCATAATATGTTTTATTTGGTTTAACCTAACCCTTACTTGCGATGAATAATTACCTGTTTCAAATTTTGCCAAATTGTTTACTATATTAATAAAAATGCAAATGCTTTTAATAAACGTGTTTTGGTTCAGTATAGGCCTAACCTAAAATTAAGTTGTTTTTGTTCTATTAGCAAATTATCACACAGATGTTTGAATAGAATTATAATACAGAATATATTTTAACGTTGATTTTTGTTTTGTTAACCTAACCTAAGAAACCTCTTTGTTGTAAAGAATAATAAACTTATTATAAAAATGCTAAGTTTGTTGCTATGTTAATGAATTTAAATAAATTGCGTCGCTGAGTTTTTGATTCAAATCAGTTGTTTTATCTGTTATAGGGCTGGGAGAGAACCTACAAATTAATTGTCAATATTTTTACACTTTTAAATCAAATTTTAGCAAAATCTTCTGTCCGTGTATATGTCACTGAATTCTTCCTTAACGGCTGGACCAATTTTTATGAAATGTTTTGTGTGCGTTTGAGTGGGTACCTGGATGGTTTTTATTTACAATTGGACCCGATAGGTGGCGCTGCGATCTGGTTCTAGGAAATTCGTTTTTCTATATATAAACATCAATGTTTGTTTGTTTGTCCTCTTTGGACTCAAAAATAGTTTCTCCGATTTCGCTAAAAAATTCACACTCTATTCATATCATTACCAAGAGTGTTTTAGACGTTACAATTAATTCAGTCTAAGGGGTTGAAATGGGGTTGCCACTTCTATATAGTAAAAATAAATTGCAATAAATTCCTACAAACGAAATGATTTGCTATTTCTGTCACAAAATAATTGAAAATTTTGAGTTTGAATTTTCACCTGTTTAACGCTTGTCATCACCAGCTGGTCTTGTTACAACATGTTGCGTGAAATAAATTATTTCTATTTCTAATGTAATATGTAACTTGACGCCTTCAGACTATGTAGTATATAAACAGATGGTACTTATTGAGGGCAAACTTGTTCGAGACCCTCGATTTAAACAGCTACACCTCTATTTCCTACATCCCTTTCAGACCTGGAGTGTACAATAATTGTACCCAATACACTAAATTCTTTTTAATTAGGTACATCCAGCATGAATTTGTGTCCAGACCAATTATTGTATACTGTTGGACACATAATATTTCACTAAAAGTAAGACCGTGCTTCACTCTGTTTGGTAATTTATGAAGTAGCGTCAGTTGTTTGGTTCGAGCCATTCTCGGTTATGTGATCTTATATTGATTATTGAGCTATCTTGAAGTTTGTCGTGTGTAAATATGTTTATAATACAAAATGTGTGTGGTCGTGGGGGACCCCCGACAGGAACGAAGTTCATCACGCCTTTTATTCAAATCCTAATGTAAATAAACATACCCACAACATCCTAATTAAAGACACACACAATAATTTTGGGTTAGGTCTTGACTGATGAACCAATATTTTATTTTTATTGAATGTTTTTACAATGAATGGACATTTAACTGCTGTGTTTACCGTATTAGCTTTGATGTTATAATTAATTCTACAAAATTATTATAATAACATTAAACGTATGGAAACAGTAAATACTTGTATACAAAATAAACTAATTATAAACAGCATTGAAAGATTAAAATTATATCATTCGAAACGTACTGTGCCATAAATGTGCACAAAACATAAATTATGTGTGTAGGTTGCTGTTAAGGCTGGTAAAATAAATTAAACATACACACAATAAAATGTAGGTTATGCCTAGACTGATAAACCAACATTTTATTTTTATTTAATGTATTTAAAATGAATCAACATTTAATTCTGTTTACCATCTTAGCTTTGAGGTTATAATTAATTCTACACCTTTATTATAATAACATTAAACGTATGGAAACAGTAATACTTGTATGAAAATATAAAATTATATTAACTTATTTTTCTGAGTTTGTATAACAGATACTTTCCATTTCTTTAATGTACATTACAAAATTGCAATAGACATATAATTTAACTCACTTTTAATTGTTAATATCAGCGCTTGATGATAATATCCGAACTACGCCGGGCGGAACCGAACGTCTCCTAACATTGATGAACCAAATCTCATGTTTCTTGAATGTACTTACATGCATTACCATAGCAACCAATTCGATAACGGTTTTTCTTTACGCTTTACTTTATCAACTCCTACCTCAAGCCACGTAAAGGAAATTCGTTCCAATTACTATGACGTATTTAAAAATGTTTTCCTAATAATACTAATGCTTTAGCTACATACAAATATTTTAACTGTCCATTTTGGAAAGATATTTGTTTTTGTCTAAAATTGTTACCTGTGGGTCTGGATTTATGTAGAAATTCGTTAACATCAAAACAAGTTTTATTTGTTTATTTAGCAGAATCTTAGTTTTTGTTTTAAAAAGAAAATTTGTTAAAGGGAATTTACTATCTCTAAGTGAAAATAAAATATTTTAAACATGGATGACAGTCCATATTGTTCGCATAACAGCTTTTTATCCTGAAATTAACAATGATATGATAGATCAACTGTTAAACAATTTGAATGATTCTGGCCTAAGTGATTTGTGATGATGATGTTGAAAATTTATTAGACTCTCTGACTCATAAACCACTTTGTGTTGGAGCAAATGAAGTAGGGCCCAGCACGATAAACATTGATACATTAATAAACGTATAATCTAAATTTTATGACATTGATTTGAAATATGGAAAACCAGTTTCCATTAAATATTTAAAACACTTTTATATAATTGTACCTATTTCTATCATTAGTGGATCATGATAGAACCTGTTTCTATCATAAATGAATGTGGTAAAAGCACATTTCAAAATTTTTAGGATATGTTTATTGTTTTAGTATTGTTGTCTATTAAAGCCCATTGTGTTTATTTGTGCACATATTTTTTTCAAAATTGAAAATTTTAAAACAGTAAAATGCATAATAAAATTAATTAAAAAAATCAATTAACTGAATTGTTGACAGACATTTTTCTTAATACAAAAAAATCAGGACTAAAAGGGTAAGAATGAAAATATTTTGTCAAATTCCGAAACACCAAAATCACATTTTTACAGAATTTCGATAGGAAAAATTACAGAGACCTAAGGTAGGGAGCGTCATGTGTTCGCACTCTAAAGGCCGCATTTCTCTTCCGATTTAGTCAAAATTGGCACACACGTTGATTTTCCAAGTCGCTCGCACGACTTTGTTATAAAAAAATCAAACAATCGGATGAAAGTTTTTTTGACCAGAAGTAACAATGTTTTGAGATTGTTACTATTTTTGGTTTTTGAACTAGAAGGAAACTTTTTTGGCGTTTTACCTGAAAAAATAAATATAGGGGATTATTCTGCACATTTTGTTTTTCTTACACGACATTGCCATTCTGGTTTCCCTAAAATCGACCGTATCGTCAAATACCATAAAATTATTATTACGGCAAAACGGGTTTGTCCGTACGAGCGAAGCGAAGCAGTCCAAAATCCGCGAGCGCAAGCTAGAGATGCAAACTTGCAAAGCGTGAGCCGGCCCTGGAGATTGAGGCGCAATCAAATTCTACTAATATATTCCGTACACGTAGGCAGTTATTCACCGCCTTCGTGAGTAAAAAAATTCCAAAATAGTTCATTGAAACCATAACAATATAAACTTAATTTTCTGAACCAACTCAATTCAGTGGCTCAGCTGCGTGATCGAATTATTTCTTATTATTTTTGTTGTACAAAGTTGCCACCACGATTTCTCTGGAAATCTAACATTCTCTGAAACTGACTAGAAGGAAGGAAATCGGTTTCATTGAATTCAGTTGACTTTAACAAACGCAGCACATTTGTCTGAGCGCCTCTCACGAGAAACTCAAAGCAAATTGAAAACGTTTATCTTGATTCATCCCTGGTGAATATCTGACTGAACTTGCATGGAAAAGCTTGGATTCCCTTGAATATCTGTGGAACTTGCAAAGACCATTTTCTGTAAATATTCTCAAAGTTAACGATGACAATGCCGAACATATCATTTTCTTGCTTGACCACATTCTATTGGATAAGGAAACATTCAATATAGTTACATTTTTGGGTATTCATTAACACAGTAAGCTTACGTCTCTAATATCAAATCTTTACGTAAGACTATTTAGGGTAATTTATGTCTTGAGAAAATTATAGCAGTGTGTTAGATCGGATGTTCTTCTTCTGCCACTTCTTGCTTCGTTCGCCAACCCTGTATGGTGATGACAATACAAACTTATTATTGTAAATTGTGTTATTTTTACGGACATTATGATTGATTAGGACAGAGGCACTTGGATTTAAGTTGGGGATTTGGGGTAGCTGTGACCTGTACATAACGTAAGACAGAGATCGAAATAGACACGTAAATCCTCAACATTTGTTCATAAAATCCCTAATTTTGTCCCTAATTTTTAAATTTTTTAACAACATTTTTTAATATTTACGGAATAAAATTACCATAAAATATTCTCTGGAAAGACCTCTACATGTTCATTGAAGTTTCGTCAAAATAGGGTTAGTCATTTCGGAGATTTTCCCAGATAAACAGACAGACAGAGTGACTGACATACAGACAATTTATAAATGTGTGTTTAGGTTTTGGTAATGTATGAATATGAGTTTAGAAAAAGCTTATATTTTGAAAACACAGACAAACAGTCCAATTTTATTTATATGTATAGCCTAAACTAGCTGAATACACGTACTTCGCTACTTGGAATTCTTTTGTTTTTGGTTGGTTTATTAGCCTCATTTGGTTACATTTCTGCTTGATAAACATTTGAGTTGTCACATATCCACAAATGATAAAGATATACACAGAATACAAATTAATACACATATACACAAAATACACATTTTACATCACTATGTTACATAATTGTAATATTTCTCCCTCATTTTCTTTAATCTTTTATTTCACGAAAGTGAATTATTACTTGTATTTTCAATTAGTTTAGTATTTATTGTTCATCGGCTGCCAGTCAATTGTCTTCGTCAAGGTAATGTGGGTTGAATAATTAAACCAATTAAAAATAAAGAATTCAGAGTGAAGAGCGTCTTCTTTTTAAACCACTAAATCTACATACTGGTTAATCACAGTCTTAGCTTTATATTACAGATTGCCCAGATACGTCTTTAATATACGAATGCAAAAATCGGAATAGATTTCATCAGCTTATGTCTTTAAATATTTTCTTAAAATTAATAAGTGCCAAATTTAAGCTCTATAGCTATAAGGAAAGAATACTAATTAATATTTATTTATTGTTTTTAAGGGTTGTTATCATATTTTCCTTATATTAGTTGGGGAAAATGTGATGCGTTAAAGGGTTAGCAGCGCGTAACAGAATGTAAAACTGGTTAATTATTTATATGTGTCTTGTAAGAAATAAATGTACAAACTGTCTGCTCTGTAGCTACGAAAAGTATAAAAATGTATATTTATTGTTTTTAGAGGTTGTTATCACATTTTCACCCCTTACCTTTTTTACTTTTTATGTGTTTTTCAAAAAATAAATGTACACAATTTCAGCTTTCAAGCTTTAAGGAAAGTATAACAAACAATATTTATTATTTTAGGTGTTGTTTCAACCCGTAAAAGTCAAATATTTTAAAAATCCTTACATACGCGCCTCTAGCACGTATTATGAACAATATGTGTACCAAATTTCACGTTCCTGAGCGATATGGTTTTTGATATATATAACAATTAATATTTATAGTTCTAGGGGTTGTTTCAACCCTTAAAAGCCAAATATTTAAAAAAATCCTTATTTACTGCGTCTCTAGCTCGTATGAACAACATGTGTACCAAATTTCACGTTCCTAAGCCTTATGGTTTTTGAGATATAAAACAATTCATATTTATTGTTTTAGGGGTTGTTTCAACCATTAAAGGCCAAAAAGTATTTTAAAATCCTTTCTTAGTGCGCCTCTAGGGCCTATGAGCAATATTTGTACCAAATTTCACGTTCCTAGGAGTTATGGTTTTTGAGATATAACACAATTAATATTCAATGTTTTAGGGGTTGTTCTACCCTTAAAGGCCAAATATTTTAAAATCCTTTCTTAGTGTACCTCTAGGGAATATGAGTATGTGTACCAAATTTCACGTTCCTAGGTGGTATGGTTTTTGAAATACTGTGATCAGTCAGTGAGTGAGTGAGTGGGTTTTCGATTTTATATAATATAGATTGTGGTCTATTCCATTCTATGCTGATGTGTAGTGTACGACTCTGGGGGAATTCAGGCCCCATAAAAGCTACAAGGCTCAATATTGGTTTATCAAGTAGACACGGATTTCAGAACTTGGGATTGTAACTTTGCGAGTTTGCACCTCTACTTTGCGCTCTCAGGTTATGGTTTGCTTCGCTTCCCGTGTTTGCACCTCTACTTTGCGTTCTAAGGTTATGGTTTGCTTCGATTCGCGTTTTTGTACCTCTACTTTGCGCTCTCGGGTTATGGTCTGCTTCGCTTCGCGTGT
>JAGFPH010000809.1:212489-231817 GCA_018207615.1 Philaenus spumarius
CTCGTCTTACCGAAGCGCGTTTCTGAGTAGTTTATAACTAGTTAGGTTGTTCTGACGATTCGTTCGCTTTATAGTACGACACCGGAGTTGTAGTCTAAACCCGATACGATAGGTAGCTGTAAGTTTAGGGTAGCTATCTCCCCAGAAAGGCAGTGATTAATTATTAAGGGTAGAGTGTAAACCTTTTGGTTCGCTCATGAACGCCAATTATAACCGAGCCAAACGAATCCCATTCCGATTAGAGACAATCCAGGAAACTGTAACGGTGACTGTTATTGCGTGGCAACGCTGTAGCGAAATAAGCTCCACAACACAAATGAAGGGTTATTTATTTCAAAATTGACCACATCAACTACTTGAAAGACAGAAATATATATGGAAACTCATCTCAAAACAGTTATAAACATTTAAAGGAACCTTAAAAAATCTATTTACAAAATTCCTCTCAATTCAAATTAAAGCTCTTTAAAACAATAAATTTCTGTATCGTGAAAATAAAAATCGGTTCGTTCATTAGCTCACTTCACTGAACACATGTCTCTGTACCAGTTTTCATAATTTTAGATTCAGTACTAAACGCTATAGTTGACTCCGTAAACACAATGCAAAGACCGTCAATGTGTAAGTTCAGTGTAATTTCAGAAGTTATTAAATAGATCCATCACCAGCTGTATTGCTGACGTGACTTGAGCGTAAAAAAAGTTTACATGTTTTAGAGTTTCAGCCAACTATTTGGGAAATAGCTCTACTGACGGACGGGTTGACCAGCTGCCTACTCATAGTGGTAAAACTCGCTTTGCGAGTGTGCATCTTGAGCTTGCGGTCACGGATAATGGACGCGCTTTGCGAGTTGCAATGCGACCTTGTGTCCTCGGATTGTGGACAGCTTTGCTTCGCTCACAGCGGACCAAACTCGCTTAGTGACTATGAGCCTCGGATCAGAATCTCTCCCACGGTAAAATCCCCCACGTGTATTTTAACCGGGTACTTTTAAGATATTTTACCTTTTGATTGATTTTTGAGTAATCACACTAGCTATAAAGTCATGAAAAAAATGTGCAAATAGTCTACTATATAATTTTATTTAGATAAAATTCCCAAAAACTTTCACTCTAGTTCAAAAAATCTCAACATATGTTTACTTTCAGTCAAAAAACGTGTTTCCCCTTGTTACCACTCCTGACCTTAGGTATTACCGTAAGAGTCTCTGCAAAAGTTTTTCTTTCCTATCGAAATCTGCTAAAAAATAAACACAACATCGTTGAAATTTATTTAAATGACAAACCTGTTTAACCTTGGCGAAACAAAGAACGTACAAAGTCCGACAATGCATTTCTATTCTATCTGCATTATAAAAATGTTACGATTTACTGTCAGCTATATTTGGTTTAGTAAAAAACATATATATTTTTTAAAGTTTGTGGCCTATTTACATAATCATCTTCATAATAAAATTTGTTCTTCTTTATATACAGACTAGAAGAAACCCCTTTCTTCTCCACACGCCAACCCCGTTTGAACATTTTATATATTTTATATAATAATGAACTTTAAAAAAATGTTTAAAACTTATTTACCTAAACAAATGTGAAAATAAGATAGTTGACAAATGTTCTCTTTTACGATTAATTAGTATAGTCTATTCTAGGGGAAACCCCTGCGTCCTCCGCACGCAAACCCCACTGGAACATTCTATACACATAATCATGTTAGGTTTCCTTTATAATAAAGGATTAGGATTAATAATAAACCCAATCCTAAGATAGAAAATAATGTTAAATGTTCAAATCAAATTATTTCGAATATTTTATAGCAGCAATTATAATAAAGGTTAAAAGAACCAGCACAGTTCAAGTCTACACTTAAATACAAACCTAACCTAAAATTTATAAATAAAAATAATTGTTTCAAAGTTTGAAATCAACTGTTAATTGAAATATTGGAGCAAACGTTTTATCTGACATTTTATTCAATTGGTTGCTATGGTAATACATGTAAATACATGTGTTAGTTCATCAGTCTAGGCATAACCTAAGATTTTTTCCGACTAAATTTACAAATATTGAAATAAACAACGTTTTTATCAAAATGAATTATAGCCTATGTTACTCAGGGACAGTGTAGCTTTTATTAGTAAAACTATTTTTTCAACCGGTTTAGTACCTAGTTCCAGAGATTAACCCCTACAGAAAAACAAACAAACAAATGTTTCCTCTTTATAATAATAGTATATATATTTCTATTCAATACGCACACCACCAATTCCTATTACGCCCCTTCTCTACTCCCTGTTGGACAGTTAGCAGCACTTGTATTGGATTAAAGTGAATATAATTTCACCGGACACAGAATCGAAACGACGTAATTATGTTAAACCATTTCACTGCGTCAAGACAAGTATATCCAAGTATTGACCTTCTCTATTTGCGGGATATCTGAACGATTACTCTAGTGTTTTCCTCATCGTCTTTACTTTATGGAACGGTTAGACTATTGAAGTCGAGGGGGATCGATGGCCGTGAACTAGGTTCGAGCCTACGTGACTTGAATTGGAGGTTCCATCTGTAACATACTGAGCCTCAAATATTTGTGAGTTGATCGCAGCACTCCGAGTGACAGAGCTGTACACTACTAGCATTGACTTTGTGTGCGTTTCATTTTCCCGCTGTAGCAAATATAGAACATCTTCATAAAGGCATTGTATTTGGATAACCTAATAGAACTCCGATCCAATGTATTATTTCAATCCACTGGAAATTCGACGATAGTGTCGCGTTCTAGGGGGGAAACGACGAAAGCGGTGTGTAGCACCAATGCCTTGGATGATTTCTCCCTAGCGCTACCCCGCGGAGCGATCATGCAATATTTTCCCGACGACCTTTTTTTCGCTACACTGCCGCCGTATGCAGTGATCTATAATCTATTTTATGATTCATGATCTATGATAAAAGCGGGAACTAGAGGGTTACAGACGTAACATTGTCTGTAAACGAACTGGAATGCTCACGAGTGACAATGCATTTAGCTTTCTTTTACACATTCAAAATTAACGGATATTTTATTTTTCTAGTATTCCTCAGCGAGCAACAAGTTGATGTTATAACCACCAGAGTGCAGGCTAAACATTCGAGTAGGAACAGAAATTCGTCGCATTCATGCTCCCACATTAAACAGTTTTTTCCTCATAACTTATCCAAATTTATTGAAATTATTTTATTTGAAAAGAAATTGAACTTCGAATATAGTGAGCTTTTTACATTTTTCATATTCGTATTATTGAATGAGAAAAAAATCACAAACTTTGATTTTGAGTTAGTCAAAGAACAAATGTAGTTTAAAAAAATTCGGACTCTGAACTTTTGAAATGACTTATTCAGAATAATTTTCTGATCATTATTACTCCAGTAATCTTGTTACGCATTTAACATTGTTCTATGGGAGTTGGAATTCAAGATGGTGGCTGGGTCTAATTCTCGGCTACCTTGAATTTATTAAGTCCAACATTACGTTAAGCCGGGTTTACACGATGCCAATTGAAGAGACAATTGTCAGGGCCAGTTGTCTTGGGCCGGTTGCTGAATGTCTGAGGCCAGTCCAATTGAATGAGAACTTTTTCACATGGCGAAACTATTGCGTTGGTGACGAAAAATGACGGAGTGCTCATCTTCTGTTGTGTTTCGTGTTGAATTGAAAGTAATGTGTGAGGATATTTGTCTGGAATTTATCGTTGAGACTTGCGAAGTTCTCGACGAAGAGTTAAATAAGAAGAGGTAGTGGACAAGGAAATGGCTTTTGAAAAGAGGTAGTCACGAAGCATCATCACAATTTATAAAAGAATTACGAATAGAGGGATCCATTGGAATATAAAGCATGTTTAAGGATGAGTCCGGAAAGTTTTGACGAACTATTGCAGCTTGTTAAAAAGTAAAATATCTAAACAAGACACAATAATGAGGAAAGCACTGCCTCCTAAGTTAAAATTAGAAGTGACACTATCATTTCTTGCTACTGGAAATAGTTACATAATTCATCTCTTTGATCCCACAGGCACCTATGCTCCTTATATAACGCCACGAATTTAAAATTTAAATCATCACTCCATTTAGGAGCCATAGGTTTCCAGTAAACAACAGCAAACTTTAAAATAAACAATTAAAAACACACACGTAGCAGTCTCGACTGACAAAGACAAAATGGCCTAACACGAGAGATCTACAGCCCTACAACGTCCACACGGCACCAATTAATTGTCTAGACAACTGTCTTGATAGAGTGGTGGGGGGCCTCACTGCGCTCAGTCAATTGTCCTCTGTCTATTCCTGGAGACAATCGAATTTCAGGACAACTGGCAGGGCAGTTGGCACGCCAATTGGCCAGAGGTGTTTACACGTAGCCAATAATTTTATGCCAGTAAGTTGTCCTCTGGCAATTGTCTCCTCAATTAGCATCGTGTAAACCCCGGCTTTACATGAAGAGTACAGAATATGAGACATATTTCAAGTTAATTGGAAATATATCGTAAAATACACATTTCTACCTACGAATACATGTGTTGTGAAGTGTAAGGAAATAGAAATAGGTGTATTAAGTTGAATTAAACCATTTTATAAAACATTGTAAATTACCATTTTACATTAAAAACTTGTTAAGATTTACTGTCTACTGTATTTTGATTGAATGAAAACAGTAATAGTATTGGCTCTTTACATCATTAAATTCTTTGCTAGTTGTGTTTATGAAGTTTATGGGTTTTATATCCACTTCACAAAGTTAATGCACTAAAAAATTAAAGAAAACGTGTTTTATGAGACCGAATTTTGCGTCAGATATTTTCAGGGCCGGCACGTGGCCCTTGCAAGACCGCGGCCTGATGGGGTGAAGAATCGGCGAAGCCACTCTTTAATTTTTTTTTAATTTTTCGTTCTAAAATCATATTTTGATTTTTCTGCGCTATTAAACCAAAATATAAACTTTGGCGCCCCTGAACATATAACAATATTAAGTATTAAATCTCGATATTTTATTATTATGCTCAGCACTTAGCATGCAAAGCGAAAGACAATCAGTTATAACAAACCCTTGTCAAAACAACGACTTTCGCTCGAAAAGTGCAAAAACCTGCAATCAGTTTTGACGGCTGATGGCAAGAGGGACGTCAATGGAGATGAACTACTTGGAGAAATCAACATTGTAGCTCCAATTTTGTCCAAAAATAGCTGCCCCGAAAACAACACTGTTTTATTTAACAACAAACCGTGTATTTGATATATTTTCCAATGTGTATGTTGCCTTAAGAATTTTGTTTACCCTCCTGGTATCAGTGGCCAGCGGAGAAAGGAGTTTTCCAAACTGAAGATAATCAAACATTACCTGCGATTGACTGTTTCTCAGGACCGAAAAAGTGGAATGGCGACATGGGCAAATGAAAACTAAATTTTAAACACTATTGATACTGATTCAATTTTGAATGATTTTGAAAAACTTGGCGAGAAAAGTTTGTTTTTAAATGATTGTCCATAAAAATCTTTTATGATAGTTTTTATTCCATTAGCCAGTTTTTATTTAATGTAAATTTTAATACAATGCATATGTTTGTTATTTTCTTTTAAGATTTGACCCTGATTCAATTTTGAAAGACTTTTCCAAGCTTAATGATAGAAAAGTTTGTTTTTAAACGATTGTTCATAAATAATCTTTTATGATACTTATTATTCTATTAGTCAGTTTTTATTAAAAGTAAATTCAAAATATAATACATATGTTTGTTATTTTTAAAAAAAATTTGATCCTGATTAAATTTTGAAAGACTTTGCCAAACTTAAGGCTAGAAAAGTTTGTTTTTAAATGATTGTTCATACAAACTATTTTATGATACTTATTATAATATTAGTCAGTTTTTATTTAACTAGGGGTTCTACCCATGGACGCTTCGCGTCCCAACCCTGCCTCGGCCTTTAGCCTCAGATGGCTGCTTCGCTTCGCTCGCAGTTGGAAAATTCGTTAAAGAATCTCGTTAATCTTTGTCTCGTTTGTACATTGGTTTGTAAAATTATGAAACCAGGATTAAATATATTAACAGTAATTACAAGATTAATTATAACCTTAAATACATGCTTTAGAAACGTGAGAGGCTTTCATTACGATTTTAGTCCTAGTTCTACTATCTTCTGTCAACTTAAGTTTTGAAACCAGGCCTAAATATACAGTAGTAAACATAACCTCAATAGCCTAGTCAACGAATGCCCAAAAGGGGGGTCTAGAAGGAAAGTCAATAAGCGGAAAGGCCAACTATGGTACATTGCGGTACAGTTGCCGGAAGGCCTCGATGGTTTGTTCTACTATATATATATTCAATAAAAATTAAATGTTGGTTCATCACTCTAGGCCGAACCTAACTTTGTTGTGTGTATGTTTAATTTATTTTACCTGCCTGAACGGCAACATACTCACATAATTTACGTTTTGTGCACATTTGTATGGCACAATACGTTATGAATGATATAATTTTAATCCTTAAATTTCAGTATCGGCACACGTAAAATGTTTTTTGCATGTGGAATGAACTTTGAGAGATGTCAAACCTACAAGGTTGGAGATTTTCCGTAATTTCTTTGTAAAATGGCATTTATCAGTGAAGCTATTCCTTTTGCACTCACACAGGACACTTTCCCACCACTTTCGTAGAAGTTCTCGTCACAAACAAAATAAGTTTGCGTCGACATTTCGATGTAATAATAATAACAATAAAATATACCGCATATAATACTAATAAAATATACCGGATATAATAATAATAAAATATAAAGGCGAAAAACGCAATAATTCGACTTCATACGGACATATGACGTTATATAAACTAACTCAACTAAAGCGAGAGACAAAACATTTTTCCGCTGACATAGCGACATAATAGTAATAATAAAATAAAATAATATACTGAGGCGAAATACACAACAATTTGACTTTCTACGAACGAGATAAGAACTGGAGAGAGCTCACGAGGGTAGACCGCGTGGGAACAAATAATAAAGTATTCCAATGCAAAGAAACGCTTTTTTCGAAAACTACCGATTTTCGAGAGCGTATATCTCATTAACGGTTACAGATAGCAAAAATACTATAGGTACATAAAATGTAGATAATTTGTCAGCTTTAATTTTGTGTACGTTTATATTTTTTGTATAACCAACCCCTACTGAGATATAGGCAAAAAATAAAAAAATGGTACCTTTAACCCCCCATCCCCCTCTTCCGCCACCCCTAGGGTCAAGGAATTTTAGTATGTTATTATACTAGGTACCCCAAACAATGTACCATAGTTGGTCTTTCCGCTTATTGACTTTCCTTCTAGAATCATTCATTGACTGGGCTACAATTGCTATGTTTCAGAAATGAGCCAGGCCTATATTACAAAATGTACTATTAGAATTTATCCATTTTTGCCAAGTTTACTTTTTTTTGACAAAATAAATTGTTAAATCAGGCCCAATTTATTCTAGTTAACGTGCTAAAACAGTATAAATTAGCTTTAACAGTAATTAAAAACTATCCAATGAACAGCTGATTTGGGATAGTACTCAATCTCATGGCTTGTTTATAAACAGCTGTTTTGATTGCTTTATTTATTATTTCGTTGTTATTTTGTAACCAACATGGCAACCCATAAGACCCTATGTTAAAATTTTTCAACTTTTAAATTAGATTTTCTAAAAAAATTGCCTTTTTACACGAAATGCAACTGTATGGGTGTACTTAAAAATCAAAATTACACCTAAATACAAAATTTCTTTGAATTCGTTAGAGCCGTTTTCGAGATCCGCGACAGATGCAAAGATACAAAGATAGATACAAAGATACAAACAAAGAGAGATACAAGAATTGCTCATTTAAAGTAAAATAGGATGTAAATATAAAATACGATATTATGTTTGTTATTTTCTTTTTGGGTTTTTTTATTCATAATTATGTGCAATTCACTATAACAGATTATATGTATCATTATATTTTGTCATAATGTAGACAAAAGTGTGTGTTTAATTTGCTGTTAATTTCTTTCAAGAAAAGTACACACTTTTGATTCATTAATTTATATATTACACGTTTCAAACAGTTTAAACATAATATAATCACCATTCTTATGGTTTTATTACAGTTTGTTTAAAACATTATTTTGTTTTTTTCTAGAACCTTATGTACTAAATGTACTTGATTGTTTATTTTAATTCGTAATAAACAGTCAAATTATCACATTACATTAATTAAAAGACGTACAAGTTTATAAGAGAGGGACTACAAACCCTGATCTTGCATGTGCCAAAAAAACCCCTTGAACCGGCGCTGGATATTTAAAAATAATTGTAGTTACAGATCTACGACCTATTGTATTCAATTTGTCTGCTGATTTGACATACAGTAAATTTAATTTTACACCTTAATCAAATAACCAAATTTTAGTAGGGCTTCGTTTCCGCGGTTAATCTGAAACACGAACAAAATCTTTCGCTATCTGTTACTCTCTAAGGAAGCATTTCGGACTTTGGTTTGTACGACCGTTTTTCTTTGTTTGCGAATTTCCATATTAAGATGAGCTAATGCATTGACTCTTATGGTGAGACCTAAGATCGGTAGCGGTTAGTGAGCATGGTCACCAGAAAACGTTTTAGGGGGTAATTTAAAAATTTTATTTGTATGTGTTCAGCCGCATTTTTCATCAGGTTTGATCAACATTTGGCACACATGTTGGGTTTCTTGCTCGGACGAGTTCGGTAGTAAAAAATATCCAACAAACGGAAACAAGTTTTTACCGGAAATAAATTTGTTTTGAGATTTGTCTTATTAGAATGAAACTTAGGTGGAGATGCAAACTTGCAAAGCAAGAATTTTCTCTGTGAGCGGGACGAATCAGCGAGTGAGCCGCGGCTGAAGGCTGAGGTGCAAACAATATCTACTAATATATTTCGTACATGGAAGCAGCTATTCAGTACCTTTGTGAGTAGGCTAATTTGCCAAATAGTCGGTTGAAACAGTAAAACGTATAAACCTAGTTTTGGAAATTTGCTCAACTCACGCAATCGTCAGCGGTTTACCTGCGAGTTCGGATTATGTCAGCTGGAATCAGCTCAGAAAGTGTTCGGAACATTATGTACATCTTGATTTAATCTTTGTAAAGTATTTGGTTAAACAACTACAATATTTTCAACTTATGGGAGTTGGACTTTGTCCTGTATAGTTTACGGTATTGATTCCATTGCGGCAGTGAATTGAGGTATGTGGCTTTGCACTTTGTTTCAATAAAACGTAAATAAATCCTATAAACAAGATTTACCTTTGTTGTGTGTAAAATTGATGCGTTTATCCTGCAACAAATACTCAATGTTGTTGCTCTGCGCTGATATCAATTTACGCGCCTCGTGGGAATCGTTTAGAAGGCCGTTTCCTGTTCAGTAAACCATGGTAAAATTTTTTCGTAGGCAATACCTTTAAAGTATACGAATAGTTTAAGCAATACCTTTAAAATAGTTTAAATTTTATTTCAAGGCTTACATATTATATTTAGAAAAATCTAAAAACAACATGTCCCGCGAAAAAACGGAGGAACTATCTGAGTTTGTTAAGTTCGTTTGTTAACTATTGTAAAACATTTATATAAACATTGGTATTGAATTGCTTCTTTTACCAGCTGCCCGCCATTTTGTTTGTGTACTTATAATGTATATATCCAGAACGGATTAATTGGTTGAGTTAAAATTTGTCACGTGACTCATTAATTTGAAGATCTAGTTCAAAAAACCTTTTCCAATAATTCGCTTAAAAAAGATATCCTTTTAAATACCATACATGATAATAACTCAAAACTGTTAAATATAAAAACAAAAAAACATCAAGAGTATATTTTTGTTAATAATAATATTACCTTATTAAGGGACCGTCACTTGACTTCTTGTCGTTAACAATTATGACGACATGTTTCGAAGCCGAAACTCCATCTTCAAGTTATAATCACTCCGAAGACATCGTCGCACATTAAAATAAATAAGACATACACTCACACATACACACACACACCATAACAACACATAAACTCAATATCGCGCAAGTCATTGCACTATGTGCGTATTTCACCTACTACGTTACATCGCGCACATAGTGCAATGACTTGCACCATATTGTGTTTATGTGTTAGTGTTATGGGGGAGTGAGGGTGTATGTTTATGTGTATGTCTTATGTATTTTAATGTGCGACGATATCTTTGGAGTGATTAGGACTTAAAGATGGAGTTTCGGCTCCGAAACATGTCGTCATAATTGTTAACAACAAGAAGATAATAAAGATTTGGTTAAGTCACTAACAAACATACAATTTAAGTATATTTTTGTATGAGTTCAAATTGAATAAAATGTTACCATCATATTGAAAAATCTCCACTCAGGCTAGCGCTTTCTGAAATGATATTAATTAAATTGATTATGCCTTGATCTTAAAAACACTAATTTAATTCAATCTGGCTGTTTGTACAATGTTTGAGAATTAATTGCTTGATTGTTTGATATAGGTCTTTATTGATTATTTGAGACTATATCTATCTATACTATTATATACAAATCTAATGGTGCCTGTCTGTGTGTGTGTTACTCAATCATGTAAAAACTACTGGATGGATTTGAATGCAATTTGGCACACATATAGATAATGACCTGGAATGAGACATAGGCTAGAATTCATTTAGATTTAAGTGTTGAAAGAACCCCTAAAACAATAAATATTTATTATTATACTTCCATTAAAACTAGAGAGCTGGAAATTTTTACATTTATTTCTTACAAGATATATATAAAAAGTAAACCATAATTAAATTTATTAGTGTACTGTAAGGGGTGAAAATTTAACAACCCCTAAAACAATACAAATTAATTATTATACTTCCCATTAAGCTAGAGAGCTGAAAATTGGTGCATTTATTTCTTACAATACATATATACTATGTAAATTAGTTTCAATTTATAGGGTGCTGCTAAGGGGTGAAAATGTAAAAACAACCCCTAAAACAATAAAAATTTATTACTATGCGGTGAAACTTTGGACCGTGTGCGAAGCCACGGGGTACCTGGTAGTACGAAATATAAATACAATTGAAGTGTCTGTCTGTGATTTTGATATAAATACTTTTTTCGAAGTTCATACGGCTATTCACACTTTACCAAAAACTAAACATACATTTAAAAAACTTTTTTTGTCTGATTGTCTGGGATAATCTCCGGAATGGCCGAACCAATTTTGAACAAACTTTCATTTGCACGTAGAGGAGTTTTCAGAGATTAATTAATCTAGGCTAGTTTTTATACAGGAAATGTTTCTGGTTCCTATTTAAACATCGAAAGAAATGTAAAACTTACGGACAAAATTGACACGCAACCATTATAAATAAAACAAGTGTTTTTAATCAAACGCTTAACACTTTGACAAGATCGTCTGTGTTTTAATTTACTGTATACGCTGGTTTAAATATATATATAAACAGTATGCAATAATGTGAAATGTACTCAATATTCACCTCAAAACCTGATTTGTAATCTTTATGTTCGTTCAAGCGTTGTTGAGTAACAAACTGGCGGAAGACGGAATTTTGAGCGTAACTTGGTGCATAGCTAATAATTTACGTAGGCCTAAAATGGATACTTAGATCAATTTTAATGAAACTCACTGTGTGTTTTGGGCCATGAAACTCGGAACTAAAATCGATTTTTTTTATTTAATTGAGTGTAAGGCGAAATATTTACACGATAGTCCTTTTTTATTTATTTAATCACATCTGCGAGCGAAGCCAGTTAGTATTTTATAAAATAGACACTCTTGATTCGCACACCAACTCCCGCTGCGAAGTAAATGCAGATGGATTATTATAGTATAGTTTCAAATTTTCGCGGAAATGACGTTTGAATAAAACATGTGTAATTGGATTGGGATAGGGCGGAGAAGGAGGTTTGTGGGGACCTTGATCCTAACGCATGCGCAGTAGTGTCAGAGTTTTTGCGTGAATATCATGCATCTATATAAAACAAAGACGGGTTTGTTACACCACTTATAACTCAAGAACGGCTGAACCAATTTTTATAATCTTTGATTTGTTGGATTTGTCTCCGTTCCGAATAGCAAATATCTATTAAAATGTAGGAAAACTATATAAATCAAACTAAAACACACAAAATACGTTTATGTTAGGCCAAGACTGATGAACTAACTCAGCCATGTTAGTTACCATTCATTATTGTAGCAACCAATAAAATAAAATAACGGATACAACAGTTGTTTCAAATGTATAGTCTATATAATAAAAATGAAATGCTGTTCGTTGGTAAGTGCATCACTTGAGAACGGCTATACCAATTTGGCAATTTTTTGTTCTAAAATGTTCGTAATAGTCCAAATTAGGTTTTTATGGAAAGAAAAATTTGAAAAGTTTCCCGGAAAATGTTCAAATTCGGGAAAAACTGAACATAGTTTTTTCTATGAACTCAAGACCATAACTGGCAAAACAGCTGTTCTAATAAAATGCTTAGTAACACAAAATGTTTGTTTACATTCATTACCATAGCAACTTTACTTAGCATTTATAATCAGTTTATTATTCTTCAAAACCAACAGCTTTATTAGCTGAATAAGCTTTTTTAGGTTAGATTGACCAACTTAAAGCAAAATCCAAAAACAAAAATCATCTAAAGCTGCTTACTATATTTTAAGTCTATTCAAACATTGATTTGATACATAATATAATATATAAAACAGCAGAGTTAGATCAGAAACTGAAAATAATATTAGGTTAGGCTTACAATGAACCAAAACACGTTTGTTTGTAACCAATTGGGCTAATTTAGAATCAGGTTTTATATCATTCTTCACAACTATCAGTTTTTTAAATTAGGTAAAAGCAAACAAAAGGTTTACTGTATTATCTATAAAGGTTTACGAACTATAAACCTAAATATGTGTAGTGTATTCTTAAGTGGCATAAAAACCATTTTGCAATTCGATTACTTAAGTCAATGTAATGAAATGGAATAAATTTACTACTTTTTAAATTAAATCAAGCAATAGCGAAGCATTGCTGGGTCCACTAGTTTTTTTATATAATAGAAGAGCAGTCACATTCGAAAATTTGTACATATACATTACATTTAGGTATCTTTACAAATTATTCAATTATGTCACGTGGAGAGTGTAGTGTGCGTTATATAGTTAATTATTCCTATTTATATGTATAAGGACAAAGTTTGCCAAAATATTGGCTACTTTAAATTATTTAGCTTACAATTGTGCGAACACGCATAGATGTCCGCTATTATGTATTTAAATACAGAATATGTAATTGCAGAAGTCTTCAGCTTCCCGGAAGATAAAAAACTTTGATCACCCAACTGAACCGCTGAACAATTTCCAAAATTATGTTTTTATGTTTTATGGTTTCAACCAATTATTTCGGAATTTGGTACACTCACGCTGCTTGCTTGTACGAAATATATTAGTAGGATTTGTTTGCACCTCATCTTGGAGCCCCGGCTCACACGCTTCTTCGTTACGCTCGCAACGGAAACTCGCTTTGCAAGTTTGCATCTCGACCTTGTGGCCTCGGATTATATAGCCTACTGCTTCTCTTCACGAGTTTTCATCCCGGCCGTTGGCACCGTTTCAGAAGCTGCTCCTGGGGTAAAATCTCACACGTGGATTTGTTTGAACCGTGTACGTTTATGAGATTTAACGATTTGATTGATTTTGGGGAAATTAGATGGGCTCATGGAACAAACATATGCAGAATAATCTTCTTTATTTGTGTGTTTTTTTTTTTTTTTTTAGATAAATCCCCAATAAAGTTTCATTCAGTACAAAAATAAACCATTTTTACTTCTTGTCAAAAAACGTGCTTCCGATTGTTGGATTTTTGGCTAACGAACTAGTCTGAGCGACAAACCAATGTGTGTACCAAATAGGACGTCAAATTAGGCCGTTAGAGTGCCAACTCATAAATACATATAATATTAATAAGCCGCTAACATTTCGGCATCCGTCTATTGACGATTTACATTTAATGTGGCGTCCGTATAATGGATTTTCAATTACAAACCATTTTAAAAAGCAATGAGATTTTTTATATTTATATCATCTTTACATTTATGTGCTCAGCTTTCCTATGGAAATTCACTAATACAAAATATTATTAAGTACGTACGAATATATATATATATGTATATACAGTAAGCTTCCCTCACAAGCTGGTGTATTCCTAAAAGCATTCAAAATGTTTTTACTCGGTGGATGAGTTTGTGCATCATGACACTATTTTGTGATAGATGTGATCTCTTTCTTTTTTGCTGTGTGTTTGTATTGTTAAATTATTATCTTATTATCTCACTCTTACTTTTTTATTTTTTAAATTTTGTGTATTTATGGTAATTATTGTAAATATTTCTTGCTGTTGATTAATTGTATTTTGTGAATATTGATCAAATGGGTTGTTCTATACGTGTTTATACTGGATTTATATGACTTGTTTTATACAAATATTTTTGCCAACAAAACCAATAAGAAATACATAAAATATTTTGTTTAATAATTGTAAATAGAACTACGTATATGTATCTCCGACTTGGGACTGCGAGAGACATCAAAACCCTCTCATGTATGTACCTTTCCTAGATGATATTGCAGTACTTTATTGTAGCTTAAAGATAAAACTACAAAAAGTATAAATAAACTCGTAATGCCTGCTTTGGCAATTAACTAAGCCTTTCTCTGCGGTATTTAATTTACTATACACAATTAGCCTGTGGATTCACCCTTGATGTTGGCATTATATAATCCTGCTCTGTACTTGCGTCCCCTAGTGGTTAATGGTTGTTACCCTTTGTTTTACTTTTATTCGTGTTATAACGCTTTACCAAATTGAAAACAAATATCTACACTGAAATGTTAATTTATGTTCAGTGCGTGATTAAATTATTACAGGGTCCCCAACAAGTCATGTTAGAGAAGATCAATTAATACTTTTTCGAAACATACAATATTAAGGATTGGCAGGTGTGAAGTAATATTTCTGAGTTGACTACAGATCTTCAAGTGGTAGAGCCACTACTAGCTTTTTGTTTGAGTAGGGCTTCAATCTTCCGCTTGTAAATATATGGCAGTTTCATAAAGGTGGGTCACTTAAAAGTCAATATTAAAAGCATTGCATAGCCTTATTTACAGGATATATTAAAAAATGTATACATTTTAACCCTCATCGCCAACAGAGGGGTGTTCTAAGTTTATCGTGTGTATCTGTCAGTGGCATCGTAGCTCCCAAACGAATTAAAAGATTTTTATGTAGGTTTTTTTTAACGTGACTTGTTCGAGAGTGTACTTAGGTATGATAAAAAAATCTGACTAGCCGATTTTTGTATCGGTGTTTTTTAAAATTGTTATTAAACACTGCTCTCACACATATTCAAAACAAACGGGTTTTTTTATCTAGTATGTCTACGCGACGAAGTTAATGTGATAACCACCAGAGTGCAGAGTAAACACTCGAGTAGTACAGTGGCCGCCATATCGTTTCCAACTCAACACTTGTTTATATTTGCCTAGGAAAGATTTTTCGCATTTAACTCAAATTTCCGCTTCAAAATTGTTCTTATGCAATTAGATTAATACATTGTCACAAAAACTTATAAAATTTTTTCGAAATATTTTCCTCGCTAAATAAGTGAATACAGAAAATACTGGCAGGCACATTTTTAACACTCGTGCACAAAATCATTTAAACATCTATAATATAATCGAATTAATTTTAGTGAAGTATATGCTATTAGCATTATTCATTTCCTTGATCAGAAAAGTACAAGCAACATTTTTTTTTAACAATTACAAACAAAAATTGTAGTAGCCTACTTTAGTACAAATGGAACAAAACTACTGTGGTACATTTAGCCCATTGAAATGTCAAAAGTGGAAAATACCTAAAGTTTTTTAAGGGGCTCCGGAGCACCTAAAATTTTATTGCTTATTATTGCATTTTTATTTAGCTTTAAAACAAGCCTAAATTTATTATCAACAAAATTATATTAGGACTGCACACTAAATATTACTTTAGATGTATAAAGTTTTTTTTAAATTATTGCTAAAAGAGTACTCCAGGTAGGCTATCCCTTTGCCAGAAAGAAGGTTAATGTTAGGAGTGAAGATAATAAATAGAATCATATACAAGTAAAAATAATTGTGTACAAACTTTATTTTAGGTTTACATCACTGTTTACATTTTGTCTTCTTAATACATAGGCCTACTTAACAACACTGTTAAACCCATTAAATGGGCGATTTATCTCAACACGATTTCGACTGTCCTTTCAGTTTTCACTAAGTTAAAACTTAATTAAATTGAACTATTTAATAAACTTAATAATTCAAGCATAAACTAGGAAAACCCATACACAAAAAGGAGAAAAACAATGAAATAACAGCAGTAATATCACGAAAATAACTTATTCCTATCTAAATAATATTACTGTAAACAGAAAATTGGAAACAATATGGCGCAGCCAATAGAAACCAAGACGTCCGTTGACCACACTGTCACTGTATCGAGTAGGAACAGAAATTCGGACAAAATATGCTTAAAAAATCAAGCAGATTTTTTCGCCATGAACAATCCAAATTTTTTGAAATCACTTTTACTTGAAATATACTTAAATTTTGAACTTGGTGTTTTTTTAAATTTTTTATTTTTGAATTATTGAAAAAGAAAAATTGAAAATTTAGATTTTTCGCTAAGTCAAAAATTAGATGTAATTTAAAAACTAAAAAAAATTTGAACTTGGTGATCTTTTTACATTTTTTATGTTTGCAATATTGAAAAATAAAAATAAAAATTTTGATTTTTCGCTTAGTCAAAAATAAGATTTAATTCAAAAACTAAAAACAACCACATTCGGACTGCCCAACCTTTACAATGAGTTATTTAGAATAATTTTCTGGTCAGTATTACTCGAGTAGTCTTGTTTCGCGTTTAACGTTGCGCTTATGGGGTTTTGCAATCCAAAATGGCGGTTATGTCTGCCGAACCTTAATATTGTCGAGGTGTTTGTTGTATTATATAATGGTGCTACAAGTAGGGGTTATATATTTGTTTCAAAAGTAGGTATTGTATTGAGTAGTTCTGTCTTCTAAAAAGCGAGGGGCAGTTTTCGCAAATAATCTGAAACTAGTAATTTTTTATTAAATTTGTATAACTTTTATGTTCCGTATTAAAAACGTGTCATTTTAAGAATGTTAAAAAGTTATTGCAATTTTATTAAAAGTTAGAGTTTTTCAAAAAATCTAATTTAAAGCCCATTACACGAAATCGATCGGTTTTATCAAACAATAAACAAGAATAGAAAAAGTATTAAAATTGTGTCTGAAAAATTAGGAAATATTGTTTCCATTAAAAATTTTTAAGTTTTCTGCAATATTGGAAAAATGACTTATGTACAATATATATATACTGTATATAAGTATAAGAAGCTTTGTCCTGACTGAATGTCATGGCATCAACGTGGAGCAAACACTACTTAGGATACAAGTGCGACAATTTAAAGGTATATACTTAAGGGGTCATAGACTCACATTAAAAAAGGTATTTTGCAAAATTTGTATTTTAAAGAGTAAAAATAATGAAAATTCAGATAAAACAGCTGTTTGGATAAAAAATTTAGCAACACATGTTTGTTTACATTCATTACCGTAGCGACCAATTTAGCAAAAGTTTATTACTCTCCACAACCAACAGATTTTTTAGAATAACAAACTCAAAACATACACAAACAAAAGTCAACGAGAAATGCTTACTGTATTATGATTAAATTCAAACATCGTTTGTTACAAATTATAAATAAAAAATCTGATTTGGATCAACAATATAACTTTAGGTTAGGCCTACAATGAACCAAGGCGCGTTTACCTGCAACCGATTTATCAAATTTAGAATCAGGTAATTATTCTTCACAACTAACAGTTTGTTTTAGATTTGGTAAACGCAAGCAAAATGTCTACTGTATTATAAGTCAAACATCTGGTGTTACATATTTTAATGTTTCCTTTAGTTTGGATTACCAAATTTGTAAGAAATGTTGATTATTTAAATATTAGTGGTGAAGTTACAACGCTTGCAGCAATTAAAATTATTCAAGTAGGTAGTGTCTATTTCGATCTCTGTCTTACATTAGCTATGTATAGGCACCTCTGAATCGTCATTTCCGTGGAGATATCAGAGTATACAATAATCTGTTTGTATTTGCTTTGCTGCCGGGGTTGGTTAGAGAAGCAAGCAGGGACGGAGCGCCTAGTTCCTTTATATTGAGAGATCAAACATTTTTCCATCTGTTTGAACCGAGATATCCCCTCTTTTCATAACTGGCCCAGTCTGTATAGTAAAATGATATTACAAGTTAAACTTTTTCCCCGATTCATGGGAAAAGCAATTCCAGGATCAATTTATATATCTTCTGCGTTACAGTATTTCCTGTGAGTAATTGAGCTACTTTGTAACTGTATTCACAAGTTGTGTAACAAGCTAAACTCTATACAGGATCTTCTAAGAAAGGTTGCATAACGCCAATGTATTACATGAAAACGAACTTGGCAAGTCCTATAATAATACAACAGCTTTAATTAGTAAACTGACCCTTCAACTAATTTCGCTTCGCTCGTGTCTGCTTGTCGTGACGTATACGCATTACCTACTTTAATAATTTTTGTCATGCTATCAAAAGATATTTTCAAACGGTAACATAATTTGTATTATCATACATAATAATAGAGGCTGTGCCCCTGCTCGCTTCGCTCACCAACCCCGGCGGCGACTCATGGCGAAGCCAATGCAAACAGATTATTGTATACTGTGATATTTTCACGGAAATTACGATTGATTATGACAGAGGCACGTGGATCGTTGTATGGTGATGGGGATTGCGGTTACCTGACGCATGCGCAATAGGGCAGAGTTTTGATTAGGTCAGAGGCACTTGATTGGGGGTAGGGTGGTGAGTTAGCGGACACCTGGAACCTGAAACTTGTGCAAGTAGTGCAGAATCACTTGGATCGGGGTAGTGTGGTGGGGAGTAGCGGTGATCTGAATACTGTCTGAGAAGGGCAGAGTTTTGATTAGGACAGAGTCACTGGGATTGGTGTAGGGTATTGGGGGTAGAGATTGGTGACCTGGATCTAGACGCATACACAGTAGGGCAGAGTTTTAATTAGGACAGAGTCACTTGGAACGGGGTAGTGTGGTGGGGAGTAGCGGTGACCTGGATCTAGACGCATA
>JAGFPH010000809.1:232702-272474 GCA_018207615.1 Philaenus spumarius
TTTTTTTGCGATCACTATACTTTCTCTATACTATAGTATAGTGAGAAAGTAAAAGTAAGAAGCTTCTGGTCCGAAGACGACGGAATGCCTACATTTTTCCGCTTCGAGCGAAACGAAGCAGTTCATTATCCAAAGGTGCAAATTTAAAAAGCGAATATTTTTCTCCGGGGCTCAGGGCAAACAAATTTTACTAACATATTTCGTACACGGAGGCAGCTATTCAGCGCCTTCGTGAGTAGACCAATTTCCCAAATAGTTGGTTGAAAATCTAAAACACATAAACTGAATTTTTGAAATTCACTCAACTCACGTCAGCGCCAGCAGTTCAGCTGCGTGGTCGAATTATTTTGAGGTTATGCTTACGCCCCCCCCCCCCCCTAGAAACACGATTCATTCATTACATTACTTAGTAGCGCCCGGCTAAATGATACCAATAATATGTCAAAGTGTACGGACAACCATTGAACGTAAATTGTTTACAGTGCGATAAAGTTACGTCGGCTCTCGGCTCCAGAAATCAATTTACTGGAAACACTGACATATCTGATCCCATTAATACAGGTTAAAGGTTATATATTACTCCATTAGAGGGAAATTACAGATAGCACCGCTAGGGGCGCTGGGCGCTATAAATCAACCTTTAGTTTAGTGTCCTCACGCAGTTGAACCTTTTAACAAAACTCTTCCAAATTATCAAAAAGAAGTCCTGATTGACTAACTCAGGACGCATCTAGAATTTGTGGAAAAGAGGGGCTGAAGCATCTTTTAAATAAATATAAAATTTTGTAAATATGCGACCTTTAAAACGCATTTGTAGGTATTTTTTCCTTTGATACAAAAAACACTTGTTATTTAGTTTTTACATGTAAATCACTAATTGAGCTAAGCCTTATCTAGGAAAACCCATACAAATTGTTTAATTGTACTTCTTACATGATATTTTCTAATTAATGCACTTCATTGTGCATACTAAGCTATTTTCCCTGACTTACAACATGTTTTTTGAATACAAAATATTGATACATTTTTGATCGTGGATTTGAACCGGATGCTTTCATAGTATTTTACGTTTTTTGGGGAACTGAGCGAGCTATAACTAAGTTCGTGTAAAAAAGTAAAATGTGCAGATTAAGAACTTACATTTATTGTAATCTAAATAAAAGTTTCGTTCAAGTACGAAAAATCACAAAAAAATGGTTACTTACCAGTCAAAAAACGTGCTTTCAGTTGTTGAATTTTGTTGGCTAAAGAACATATCTGAACGACTTAGACAACCAACGTGTGTACCAAATTGGACTTAAAATACGGCTGTTTGAGTGCGAACACATGTACATATTGTGACGCGCTCAGGTTCCGGATTAGGATCGTATGATAGAACCAGAGCCTGTCACAACTTATCTATGTCTATCTTATCTATGTCACCAACGATCAAGTGGGCATTGAAGAGTGAATCCGTTAGCGGTTATTGAGGTGTAACGTCATCTCTTCTGTGACCTTCAGCCATTACAGACCACTCTGGTGAGACCAATCGTTTAAGTATTAATTAATTATTACATTATTGTGTAATTGTGTGATGGCCGGCTAAGTAAATTAGTGCGTGGCCACCGGTTTCGCGGGGGCCGATTAGAAATGTAATAGTCCCGGCATCTGATAAAACTAGGTTTGGGGCTAATAGCCTAATTTGTCTGACAATGCCCTAGTTAGTTAAGTATGTATTTGTGTCTAGTGCTATAATAGTGTTAAATAATTATTGTTCAGCAATTTAGGTGTAAGTCAAAGCTGGCTACCCGTGTTTGTAATTGTTTCAAGTGCATAACCTCACATTAAAACCAGCGTGTCGGTAGATAACAAGGCCTCTAACCCAACCCGGGTATTAGTGAATATATATTTTGGGGCATGGTGAATTAAATAAACGGGCCAGTATGCGTTTAAATATATATAAATATACAATTTTTAATGACATTCCAGAACGTGTTCTGGGGATTATGATCGGGCTCATTAACCACTCCCGACCCTAGGTCTCACCTAAGGTTAGTTCGTTATAACAAAATAAAAATTAACACGAACAAAAATGGCTTTCAGTATTATAATACAAACATCTGTTTTTACATATTACAAATAAACCAGCTGATTTGCATAGTAAAATTAACAAAATTTTACTTCTACTTTACAAAATACTATATATATGTTATCAATATCGAAAGAACAGCTGTTGTAACTTTAATTTAAAATGCTGAGAGACATTCCCAGCATTTTTTTTTGCTTAAAAATGTAACAGTTTAAGAGAGACATTCCCCATTACTTTGTATAACTAATGATTGCGTTTTAGTTCTCGTTAAAAGTGGAAAAGTCTAAAGTCAGTATTGATGACCTCCGACTGTTTATATTCTCTTGCCTCGACTGCAATCATTTATAACTCAACTTGGTCCAAAGTTTTGGTTAATAATTAACGATTTTGCAACTTTGGTTAACTCTAAATCTTTACTGTAAACTTGTTAAGCTCCCGTCGCCCCCCCCCCACGAACAAATTAATATCACAAGTTGGATGCGGTTTCTTTAAATGTCAAACTCTTGACTTTTAGAAATTTTGGATAGAAGGCACACACCGGCGTGCTTTGCATGCCGACCCATTGCTACCTCCGTACTCTTATTGTATTATTCCTTTTTAAGGGCACAGGACTAGTGGTAAACGCCAAGGCAAGATGGTAAATAATATTTAATTTATAAACATATTATCAACTTTATGATACAGGCATTATTATAGAAATGCTAAAAACTAATTTAACACAATATTTAGAAGCAAACTCGAAGAAACACACCCCCACTTACGTTCACACACTATCTACAGTCCCAAATCATCGTCCATATGTTAAGTTAAAATATTCAAAATGATCGTTGTATCTTCTAAAACGTGTAACAATCACCTCAAAATAATTCAAAAAGGGTTTAGAAATTTTATATTCTTGAATATATTTTTGAATATTGTTAAACAGTTTCGGGGAACAAATGTATACACTTTCCTAAATTGTTTGGCCTAGTTACATGATGTTGCTCTCCCCTTCTGTCTCCTTCAATTTTGGTTATGTTCTGATGATATATTATTTGCACTCCTTATGTAAAAACAACTATAGTACCTTGTATATACAGGGTGTTTCGCAACCATGCTACCAAACTTTACCATGTTATTCAGCAGGTCAAAACTAGAAAATAATACAAAATATAATCCCATCAAGGGTTTAAGATAAGTTCACCAAACTCTGCATGGAAGTTTATCACATTGGTTTACACAAATGTGCAAAATAGAAATAGGCGGCTATTGTCAATTTCAAACTTGTCATTGAATATCTAAGAAACTAAACGTTTTACGAAAAAATTTCAAGATACAAAAATGTAGACAATTTAAATACGAATCAAATGGATTCATTCAAGGATATCTGAGAAAATGCAATACTTCTGGATGAAAGTGGTTTTCCCTGATTATTGAGGAAATTCATATGAATGATGTATTAGTCTAACTAAATATACAGAGGTTTATACTGTAATTCTATTAAAATGTAAAATTAGAAACATTAAAAAAAAAAAATTAATAAATATTACAAAAGAAAATGATCGTTATTAGCGAATTTTTATAGGAAAGATGAGCTATTGCAGTGACCCTAAGTTCAGATGGTAAATAAGCACCGATCATGGTCCCCAGAACACGTATTGGGATGTCAATCAAAATTGTATGTATGTATATACAGAGTGTTCATAAAGTACCTTTAACTCTATTTATTATTTTTGTTATTAACAATAAGTTAACAAAACTTTGTACATATCTTCTGTTACATAACAGGACACATTTTTACGTATCTGACCTTATATGATTTTGAAGGGCTTAGGGGGGTTAACAATTTTAAATATAAAGGTAGGTCATGAAATACACCATTGAAAAGCTTATTCAAATAGAAATACAATGGCGCAAAGTAAACCTTAATATCTTACTTCGTTTCAAAGTTATGGGCAATCAAAGTTCTGGAAAATAACATACAACCTATTTATTCCTAATATTAAAAAAATTAATTACCTGCTTTTATGTTATGATCACAATATCATTTTCCAACAAGATATTCCTGTTATGCAACACAAGATATTATACAAAATTTTGTTAACTTATTTTCAATAAAAAAAATAATAAAGTGGGTTAAAAACATAAATATACATAAAATGTTGAGTGTATAAAAACACTCTAAAGGCCCCAGATTAAGTCCGATTTGGTACACACTTTGGTTATCTAAGTTGCTCGGACGAGTTCGTTAGCCAAAAAAAAAAAACCAAACAACCAGAAGAACGTATTTTAACTGGAAGCAAAATTGTCTAAAGATTTTTCGTAGAATGAAACGTTTTAGTTTTTTCTAAAAAAATAAATGTAGGATATTATTGTACACATTATTTTTACACGAACTTATAGCCATCTTGGTTCTCCAAAATCGATTAAAACGTAAACTACCTGGTTCAAATCCACGGGGGGGGGGGGGGGTTTGTACCATGGCGGGCATCTTTTGATCCGAGAAGAATTTGTACGCTGCGATCCTGAGGTCGCACGAACGAGGTGGAGACTCGCAAAGCGAGTCTTTTTCGCTGCAAGTGGAAGGAAGCTGCGAGTGGAAGGAGGCCTAGGTGCAAAACAAATTCTACTAATATATTTCGTAGACGCAGGCAGCTATTTAGCCAATTTTGTGAGTAGACCAATTTCCCAAGTTGTTGGTTGAAACTCTAAAACATATAAATTAATTTTGGAAATTCGCTAAACTTACGTTGGGGGGGTTCAGCCGCGTGATCGATTTTTTGTCCGTGAATTTATCCTAAACCGTTCATGAGAGAATATTTTTTCAAAAAACACACTTACAGACAGATATTTTCTAAACTAAGTAGGATAGCACACATGTTATATTGTATTATTTTCTAGATTTGACCTCCTAAATAACATGGTAAAGTTTAGCAGAATGGTTGCGAGTCATCCTGTGTAGGGATATTGCATAGGGAATGACTTTAAATACCTGAAAAGTGGTTATTGAACGAACTCTTATAGATTTATGACAAATTAGACGAATACACAGTTTTTGAATATTTAAAATTGGTTTAAGATTTAAGATATAAATACCTCCCAAATGTTATCAACATCAAAAGAACAGCTGTTGTAACTTTAATTTAAAATGCTGAACAGTTTAAGAGAGACATTCCCCATTACTTTGTATAATTAATGACTGCCTTTTTGGTTTTCGTTAAAAGTGGAAAAGTCTAAAGACATTATTGATGACCTCCAACTGTTTATACTCTCTTGCCACGACTGCAATCATTTATAACTCAACTTGGTCCAAAGTTTTGGTTAATAATTAACGACTTTGCAACTTGGGTTAACTCTAAATCTTTACTGTAAACTTGTTAAGCTCCCGTCATCCCTCCCACCCAAAATTATATCACAAGTCGGATGCGGTTTCTTTAAGTTTGAAACTGCAAGAGAACCCATTACTAACACCCGTACTCATATTTTTTAAAGGTACAGATTTAGTGCTAAACGCGAAGCTAAGATGTTTAATCTTATCTTCTAAAGCGAGAGATAATTGTCTGTCTGCTAAATGGATCTGGAATCTCCGTCTAAGGATTTTTGATTTATTGATTTTATATGGGACTTTTGGCCACGAGAAATCGATTGGAAATGGTCACCAGTCTGGGAAAATTAGTTTTCTACGTCTTTTTATTAAATTAAAAAGTGAAATTTGTCCATTTTAAACAATACAAAGCACAGATGATGCAAATGTTTTCAATGTCATTACAATAATCATCTGTTTTCTTTTAAACAAAGCACAGCTGATGCAAATGTTTTCAATGCCATTACAATAATCATCTGTTTTCTTTTAAACTGTATTTTTTATTAGAGGTAAGCCTAATGTTGTATCTATTTATAGTTACCATGGCAACGAATACTTCTGTTAAATAAACATACCCTTTATTTAGTTGTTTAATGTTATAGGCCTAACCTAAACGATGTTCACGGAAATTTGCAATAATAGTTATTGACGTGAGCGAACTAGGCCCTAGGCCTAAATCGATATTGAAATATTAAACTTTAATTTAGGCCTGACTTATTTCTGAGACATAGCGTTGAGATTATGGTTAATCCTTTAAACTGTATTTTTATTACAGGTAAGCCTAATGTTGTATATACCCTTTATTTAGTTGTTTAATGTTATAGGCCTAACCTCAAAACTCAATAATCCAATATTTATTATTGAAATCATAGCCCTGCTTATAATCGAGCTTTAGCTCGGTCTCCTGGTACTAATATTTCATTTATAAACATACTCTCAACTTTAAGATATAGGAATTACATTAAAAGACTTGGGGCTTCACCCCTGCTCGCTTCGCTCAAGAACCGCCGCGATGACTCGCGGCGAAGCAAATGTAAACAGATTACAGTATAATCTGATATTTTCACTGAAATGTCGATTGATTAGGACAGAGGCACTTGGATCGGGTTAGGGTTGGGAAGCTGTGGTCAGATCGTTTGTGTGAATGACATAATTTCGTTTATATAATATCAAATTTCAGATAACAATATAACCAAGGATTTATATTCACGACAGCTTTCACATCTGTCGGCAGGCAACGACTACTTTTTTTAAACAAATTTTAAATGAGTGAAAATTATAATCTGTGGATATGTTTGCTCTTTTGTTTTCCTACGGGCAATGGCATCCCCTTTGGCCATCTTTGTACCAAGAGTAATAATAATAATTAATAATAATGAGTTTATTTCCCAAAATTTTTGCATTTTACAAATAATAAAATAAAATAATCTCTCAGCAAACTCAGTTACATGGACAAATGTCCGTCTGTAGAGTTGATATAAAAACACTACAATTATAATTACTAAAATTATATATAAACAATCAAAACAATAATAATCATATGAAAATAATCCACAATGTCACTAAAAAAAACAAACAAAAAACTAGTAAACATTAAATAAAAATTATGTCTCCGTACATAAAAGCTAACGATCAACAGTTATAATACTCGAGTAGCATTGTGTGCTCTAACATGATAATTAAACAAACCATTCCAATTTCTTCCATTCAAATATTCTTTAAAATATCTTGTACTAATTGTTTCTGAACCCAACCATACAATTCTAATCTCTTTAAATATTGTACAAACACCAACAAAATGGTAGGTATCCTCAATTTCTAACCTGTTACACAGTGATCATAAATGAGCCTCTTCGGGCCGATCAACCCTAAAATTTAAACTTAAAACTTGCCCTCTTAACTTAAAAATTGTAGAAACAATATAAATACTATAACCGTCTGCCATGTAAGTTCTTTCTCCTAAATCAAAATCTAACTCTTTATACATATTATGATAAACTGAACAGCAACCTTTTGGCAATAAATTATTTTTAAAATCAGTCTTAATACAATTCAATAGGTTTTTCATAGTCATTTCACCATTTTCTTCTAAGTATTGAAAAGAATCAAGGTTATGTTATATACAAAATATCTTGACATTGTTATACCAAAATATATTGTTATTGGTAATTCAACTTGCAAGCAATTTTGGCAGCATACGATCATTTAATTTCAACACTTTCTGTATATACTTGAAATGTAATGAAATAGTATATACAAAAAATTTATTCTCTCCTATTTCAGAGTATATTATAAAATCAGGAGCATTTTTTTTATAACATAAGCAGCTTTTTAATACACAATTTATAAATTGTTCAACTGTTTGAGATTGCATATAAACCTATATTTGTGCTGCATAACACAATACAGCCCTAAATACTGCTTTAAAAACCTTCATTTTTACAGAGATTGGTACATTATTATTATTCAGTAACTTACTATAAGTTGTATTTAAACCAAATTTAGCCGCCCCTAATCTGCCTTGCTTTGTCTGCTTCAAGATAGTTTTAAACTTAACCATACACCTAAATTTTTAAACGCTCCTCTTCAAATTTTCATTGTTCTTTGTTTGCTACTCTACCACCTTGTACCAAGAGTATTTTCAGGAGCGATGATTGTTTTATATAGGGTGATTTTTAAGTATGGAAACGGTTTTATATTGCGCAACCGAGTCTTAATTGGCGGAAGAAGCCTATGCGGATCTGCATAGTTAAAAAAACTACATTTTTGTGGTTCTGGAATTTTTGTCCCCCATCTTGGATGCCCTATATTAGATTCAACTTAATGTTTTTAAATGTGAAGGTAGTCATGTGACACGTCATGTGAAATTTCAAGGAAAAACAACGGCGTAAACCGTTTTTCAATAGATGCTTTCGTTTTCGAATTATAAGCATTCAAAGTTGCAATTTTGGGAAAATTATGTTAGCAATAAAAAAGGTAGAACACACTGCATAAACCATTTTATTGCATTGTTCAATCAATCATAAAGTATCTAATAACTGATATTGTCAACAAAATGTATATAAAATTTTTAAAATAATTGTTTCAGCTGATTTGTTTTGTTAATGATACACATTGGCTGATATTAACACCGGTAGATGAATTGTGGTTAGTAAATAATTAACATATCCATTTATTTTATTGTTGTATTGTGTATTTATTATTTTATTATTAATGTCTTGTCTTATCACCGTTTAAACTTTGCTATTAAACATATTATGATTGAAAACTCCAATAAAATGGTTTATGCAATGTGTTCTACTTGTTTTATGCTTATAAGTCGAAAACGAAGGCTTTTATTGAAAAACGGTTTACTCCGTTGTTTTTCCCTTGAAATTTCACATTGAAATGACGTATCACATGACTACCATCCCATTTAAAAAACATAAAGTTGAATCCAATATGGCGTATCCTATATGGTGGACAAAAATTCCAGAACAACCAAAATATTGGATTTTTAAAACTATACAGATTCGAATAGGTAAGCTTCTTCCGCCAAGTACGTCTCAGTTATGCAATATAAAAACGTTTCCATATAATCACTCTGTTTATTGAATACATATTTATGTTAATTTTAATAAAAAAATTATTATTATTATTATTATAACCGTATAGAATATTATAGAAACGCTACGAGTAATCTTTCCAGATAAATTCAGTGACGTAGAAGTGGTTAAAAAATGTCTTTGCATAACAACGAGTGAAGGCGCGTAGGTTTACATTTAAGTATGTGTATAAACTCCCTAGAGAGGGTTTCATCCCTTAGATAAGCTTTTATTGCTTTCATTAAGTCTTATTTTATTGTATACTTTATGAGAGCAGTGTTTAAGTAAAAGCTACAATAATAGCTTTCACTGTTCCAATTAACTGATACGGGTTGTTTTATTGACTCAGTTGAAGCGAGCTAATTAATTAAACATGATAACTTTAACTGGTTATTTAGAAAATTATTAAGGTAATATGACTTTTCCACCGAAGTTGTTTTAAAGTTATATTTCGAGGAAATTAATTTATAATTACAGTGTATTGAAAACAAAATTTGGCTCCTAACTGAACGAGAAACCAAGATGAAAATTTTGTTTCAGATGATTTGCCGAACTTTATGAAGGTTGTTTAAGATAAAGTTTTTAGGGTAAGCAGAGTGGCTGAGAGGTTAAAGGCGCTAGTCTGGTCTACTGCATTTCGCACCACCAATACTGATTTCGTATGTTCGAATCTGGCTATCGATTGACCTGCGCTGTAAGCTGCTGAACGTATTTATTAGTGTAACTTATTAAGCAAATGCTGTTAAGAAATAGTTATACGTTAATATTTTGAGCAACTTAATTCGTTAACAGTGAGTTGGAATAAAATTCGACTTATAACTCTAGTCGCTGTCTTGAGCTGAATAAAAAAATCGATCACTCATCTGAACCGCTGACGTGAGTTCAACAATTTCCCAAAATAACTTTATATGTTTTAGGGTTTCCACCTACTATTTGGGAAATCGGTCCTCACGAAGACGTTGAATAGCTGCCTGCGGGTACGACATATAAAGGGTGATGCAGTGTATTCTTTTTAAGATACAGAAATGTTGTACAATTTTTTTAATCTGCATTAATTATTGTTTAGACAAAATTTACCCTAAAGAATTTGTGTCATATTTTTATTCGGTTAAGGATGCAAATAAATAATTTTAAATAGTAACTCTTATTGTGTGATACTTAATTTTGCCGGAGCCAAGAAGTGCAGATTTTTCCATTTGCACCCCCTCCCCCCTTAACAGAACGAGAATGAGAATAAGAACAAAATTTGTTGGGAGTTTCTTTTTCTAAATCATAATTAATGTAGACAAAAAAATTGTTTAATGTTTCTGTAATGAATTTATATCCAATTGTATGTAAAATACAATAGGTAGGAAAATGGAAAATCTGAACTTCTTGGCTCCGCCATTTTGGATTGAGGTATCAGAGAGGGATTTACTTTAAACATATTTTCTCGTCTCAACGAGGACTTTAAAATGAGGTATCACACATTATTGGTTACTATTAAACAAATTTTACTTGCACCCCCCCCCCCCCCCCCCATTAACCGAATAAAGGTAAAATTCATTCATATCCCTAAAAGGTGCAGAGTTTGGCCAATTCCAGAAAGTTTTTAGTTAATGCTTGTAACAGGTTTAAAATTATGAATGGATTGCGGAACTTTTGTAACATCCTGTATAGCTTAAGTCGAATTTGTTTGCATCTCAGCCTCCAATCATTTATCACGCGTTGCTTTGTTCCCTTCGCAGCGGAAAAACTATCTTTGCGGGTTTGCACTTTGACATTGCGACCTCGGAAAACTGTTTCGCTTCGCTCGGACAAACTCGTTTCGCATTACGGTAGTCGGAGCATAATATCGTATTTTACGTTTTGGAACTATAAGGTTGTGTAAAAAAAACAAAATTTGAACAATAACCTTCTATATTTTATATTTTTATTACAAAAATGTGCTGCCGGTTGTTGAATTTTTTGACAACGAACTCGTTCGAGCCATTTATAAAATGACTTGTGCACCAAATTTTGAAAAAAACCGGTCTTAAAACGAGGCCGTTAGAGTGCTAACACATTTATATATATAGGGGACCAGAGAGTTCGGGAACACCCTGTATATAACATTTCTAATGACACTCCAAATCATTTTCTGAGACCTCGATCGGAGCTTATGACCACTCCCCACCTTGGTCTTACAATAAGGGTCACTGCAATAGCTTATCTTTCCAATGAAAATTCAATAGAGATAAACTTTTAACATCCAAAACTAATTCGTGTTAGTGGGAAATTTCTAATTGTGGCAAACATGTTACGCAACTTAATATTACATCTTGCATTCAAATGTTATCCACAGAATTGTCTGAATCCTTGAGAAATGTAAATTAAGTGCGACATCTGTCAGGACATGGGCTGCTGTCGGGTCGTATTCAAATTTCTCCGCATGGTTACAAACACAAGGAACAAAATATTTGTTTGTAATTTACATACACAGTCTGTTTTGCAGGGGGGGGGGGGGGGGCTCAAACCGCGTTCTATTCCGATAACTTTGTACAGAGAGGGTGTACCAATACAATCCTCGGTGGTATATTTTAGACGTAGGTCTTTCAGGTTTCTGTACTATTTGACTACACTGGTGTACGCTATTTCTGTGTTATTTTTTGTTGGCCTTTTCTTGCACCATCGTCTTTTAATCTCTATTCTTGTAAAGTGACCAGAAAGGTAAAGTAAATTTAAAGTATTTGTTTTTATTTAAGTTGTAACGATTAGCTATATGAAATGGCATTTAAAGTACCAGTACTAATGGTGATTACCATTACAGATTTAAATAATTTGTCTTCGCAACTGAACTGTTGACGTGAGCTAAGCGAATTTCCAGAATTAAGTTTATAATGTTTTACAATTTCAACCAAATATTTGGGAAATTGGTCTAATCACGAAGGCGATGAATAGCTGCGTTCGTTTACGAAATACATTAGTAAAATTTGTTTGCACCTCATTCTACAGCCCCGGCGCACGCGCTGCTCCGTTCCACTAGCAGCAGACAAACTCGATTCACGAGTTGACATCCCTGTCATCGACTTTGCATCAGAAACTGTCTCCCCCCATGTTGAAATCCTTCACGTGGATTTGAACAGAGAACGTTTATGGTATTTTACGTTTGTACCGATTATGTTGGAACCAGACAGGCTATAAGTTTGTGCAAAGAAACAAAACGTGCAGAATAATCTCCTATATTATTATTTTTTGTATAAACAAATTTCATTCTATTACGAAAAATCTAATCGGTCATAAAACGTGCTTCTGGTTATTGGATTTATTTGTCTAACGAACTCGTTCAATGTACTTCGAAAACCAACGTGTGCATAAAATTTTGAGCAAATCCGACGTAAAATTCGGTCATACAAATAGCACCTATCATGGTCCTCAGAACAGTTTTTGGGTGTAATTAAAAATGTTTATGAGTTCGCTCTATAACGGCCGCATTTTTTGTTCGATTCAGTGCAAATTTGGTATACACGTTGGTTTTCTAAGTCGTTTGGGCGGCTTCGTTATCCAAAAAATCCAACAACCGCAAGCACGTTTTTTGACCCGAATTTACTTTTTTTAGATTTGTCGTACTAAAATGAACAACTTTTACGTTTTATCTAAATAATATAAATAAAAGAAATTATTCTGCACATTTTTTTTACACGACCCAAATATTGGTTTTCCAAAACTAGCCATACGGTTGAAATCCATGGGAAGCTGCGTGATCGAAAAATTTAATTTACTTCATCAAGACATTAAATTGAAGGATACTGAAGGGCGTCATAAGCGTCATAAGCCTGGTGCGTTGTAGGCGATCTTCGCCTCGCAATACAATGCCCTAAACATCAACAATGCAATGCTCGGATTAAAGATCAACTAAGACAACTACATCTTCATCTGTAACGGGTTCGTTGTACCTTATACAATTTTCTGCAGTAATTTCGTCCCTACGAACTCCAGGCGCGTTTATGCAATACATGCTGTCAGTTTGTGTTTTACATACAGAGCGCAGTTACTTACATCACAAATGCAATTAGAATATATTTTGTATTTTTGTAAACCGATTTAAGGCCCTAAATTCTAAACGGCGAAATTGGCCTATTCAACCGGTGGCCTATTTCAAATGTCTTGGCACCAACTTACCTTCACTATTAAGCATATTTTTGTGTTATTTTCGTCCAAAAACTAAAGCTGTATTTTCTCTTACATTAAAATAGATTGTGACCGTTGATTGCTAAGGTTTTTGCTATAGCTCTTTTTGCAACTGAGTAAAAAGTTTATAAAGTTTACTATTTATATCATACGTTTATGAAAACAATAAAACAGTTTTTGAAAATGTATTCGGCGATCAACATCCGCATATGACAGTACTTACCAAATTTTTAAATTTATTCCATGAATTAACGGAAAAACTGACATTTTCTGTAGCATTGCTCTTGGGAATGAGATTCAATGTGGTGGACAATATCCTCCCCTTAAATGAAGCAAACACTAAATTAATAAGTATATCAAGAACTTAATGTATACCGTCTATGACTTCTAGATTCCTTTTATTACCCGTTTCGGGGCTTATGTCCCATCATTAGATATTCTCACTCATTTGAGGTTGTCAAAACATTAAACACCAAAGTCATGTACTTTACTTTACACAACATTCAGCGGCCGCTAAAGTAAATGTGTGCCGTCGTGGGACTCCCGACAGGAACAAAGTTCATCACGCCTTTTCTTCAATTCTTTTACCAGCCTTAAACGACAACGTACACACATAATTTTAATTTAAAACTCATCTTGGAGTATAAGTATCCAAATCAACGGTATGACTAATAAGTTATAAGTACTTACTTACCGTCTGTGACTTCTTTATTTTCTTTTTTACGCGTTTCGGGGCTTATGTCCCATCTTCATAAAATCCCTCTATTTGAGGTCGTCATACATTAAACACTAAAAACATGTACATTTCTTTACACACACATTACACAACATTAAGAGGCCGCGCAACTGGCCGTTCGAAGGGAGACTGCAGAACGGATGTTACCCCCGCGTAATTATTTCGTTATCTTGGATTCGAATCGCGGTGTCGTGCAGCGAATTTGACTGAAAGTTGAGTTTTTCGTTCAAAAGTTCGTGCTTATTTAACTTAAATGCTTTATATATCTTAAATTTCTCCACGGCGTCAATGTATTAGCCTTTTTCACATATATGTAAGGGTGTAACATTAGTCTCAAAATCAACACACTCATGGTTAAATGGAGTGCGTAATTGGATTTTATGTTTAGACCAGGCAAACTAGTAAGATTTCGACCCGAATAAATACATTTTTGCCTACAGCTCCGATTTGGATGTTTTCTGCAACGTGTTCAGAAAAATATCAGGAAAAAATTCTACATATGAATAGTTTCGGGAGAAAGCGGTATTACATCGCAAGTGCATCTAAAAGTTTTTTTTTAAAGTCTAAAAATGGATGAAAAGCCGTGAAAATTTTGGGATATTTGGAGGCGCTGATCTCATTTTCTGACCATGCGAAATGCCTCCGGTGAACCGGGGGAGCTCTGGGGGGGGGGGTATTTGCGAAGTTGCGATAGAGACTTGAAAATTTCCTCTCGGAGGTTTTTGGGGGCGCTGATTTCATTTCAGACCATGCTAAATGCATCTGGTGCACCCCAGCTCTGGGGAGCGATATGCATAATCTTTTATGAAAAGGAGAAGACATATACTAGTTTCGAACGAAAGAAAAAGAATAAATTAATAAATTTTCCAAAAATTATCTTTATTCTGTACTAGTAACCAAAATCTGGAATATTAAATATAAACATAAGTAATGTATAAAATAAAAAAATTCTCATATACACAATTCTTGATTTCCAAAATTATTTATAAGCCGCCATTATCGTCATCATCTTCTTCCTCACTTTTGTCGCTGGAATCCATACTGCCTGATGGGTTTGAGCAGTTTTTGCCTAAACAATTCTTACAAGAAATTGTGCAGGCAACGTTATGCTTCCTGCATCCACACTTAGTGCAGGCGCAGGAAATCATCGCATAGTCAGAAATGAAATCAGCGCCCCAAAAAACCCCAGAGTGGAACTTTTCAAGTCTCTGTCGCAACTTCACAAATTTCCCCTCATCACCCCTCCAGAACTCCCACCCCACCGCTTCACGTGGGCATTTAGTCATTTCGCATTTTCAGAAATAAGATCAGCGTCCAAACACACCCGCATACTGATTTTCCCGGCTTTTCATAAATTTTTAGAGGTTTCAAAATAATTATGCACTTTTAGATTCACTTTATGCACTCGTGAGCATTTATCGCTTTCTCCCGAAACTGGTCTTATGTAGAATTTTTTCCTGGTATGTTTCTAAACACGATGCAGAAAACTGCATCCAAATCGGAGCTGTAGGCAAAAATTTATTTATTTTTCAGTACTTTGCCTGGTCTAGTTGTCGACTTTCATGTTGGCTAAAGCTCCGCCACTTCAGATAGCGTGACTTGCAACTGCCGAGGTCGACGCAACCGACGCCCGCCATGTAATCTGTGTCTGGCACTTCAGCCGGCGGTTCCACGCCCAACCTCGGCACTTCGATGTTTCTCTGCTAGGCGATCAGTTTATTTCGGATTGCTGACGCTGACGCCCGGCAGACCTTTTACTTTCCTATTTAATTTGTGATTAGAAATAATTCTTTGAAAACAATGGCGGAAAGTGAAGAATACTTTTATTGTCCGTAGCCAGAAGACATTCTCGTCGAGTTTGTCCAGAACTACTCCTTTCTCTAAAAACTCAGCGATGCGAGATACAAGGATGGTGGGGCCAAAGCAGTAACGTGGTAAAGATGGCTGAATCCTTTGAAAAGTCAGGTGAGTTAAAACAATTCCAAATCTTTGCCTTGAAGTTACGGTTTTTAATTATAATTAAGGGGGCTTCGCCCAGGCAGCTTGCTTCGCTCCCCCGTTAATTTTGTTTTAACCCTCTATCTGGCAAAGAATACTTGGGGTACCTTTTTAAAGCAACACCTCTCTTAACAAGAGGTACTCTTTTAACAGGTATTTTTTGAATCAAAGTAGTTACAGAAGAAGTTTATAAATATTTAGTTTTTACCGCTTTTTCTGAATATCTATTTTACAGTGTTACGGTTTAGGAAATGGTTAGTTTAATTGTAGGTCAAGTATGACTTAATGGTTAATTAAGCAATGTTTTATGTTAGATTGTTCGGTCAAAAGACAGAACATGGAAATAGGAAGTGTAGAAATGCCTGACATTGGCATAACGCCCAATATTTAGGTCAGTTTAGGCAGGCGGAAGTTTACTATATAAACTTGATGCTGACCTAGATTCTTGGCCAGTCTGGGGTGGTCGGTGGACCAGTGTGCTGTGGTCGAGAGGCTAGTGCTGAGATAGGGACCGGGGTCTCGAACAGATCGCTGCTGATCGACGAGGGTCGAACATGGGACTACGGGATATCTTTCGGGAACCAGCGAATATACAAGGTGAACAAATAGATCACATGACATTCTATACAACCACATTTCTGTCTATTAACAAGTTTATAGGCCAGGGTTGTAAAAAGGACTGATATCCAGGGTGGTCTGTCTTTTGAGCTAACAATCGATAAGAATTTGTATAGCGATAAGATATTAGATATATAGTTAAATTGTATATGATTCTGGGAAAGTAAAGTTTCTTTTACCTCTAAACCACTGAGTGAATTAATTATCTATTGCATTCAAACAAATCAACCTTAACGAATAGTAGTCTTATTTATGTTTTCAATCCGGGAAGAAGGGCAGAAATTTCGAACCCTATCAACAGTCAGATAATTCATCATAGTTAGCTTACTCTTTTTCCTGTTCTTCATACTGAAACTGTAAATTTGTCTCTTCTGTATTAGCCTATTTACCAAATAAAATGTGTATTATATTTTAAATTAAATTAGACTACATTGTCTGCCTTTTTGGAAACATATTTTATGTTTTCGTGATCTAGGCTAAATGGCTAAAGTTTTCAATTCAAAATAATATTTTTGAAAGCCCTTTCCTCTTCCCGTTTCTTGTACAGATCCAAACTTTCTTCTTGGGACAGTATAATTTCCATTTTCACCTGAGCTTCTTCCTTTTCGAGCAATAGTACTGCTACCCACTTGGCTACATCCATCTTACTTGGTGGTTCGAATAAAACTGACACCAACGCCGGAGGTTTTGAATTGCCAGAGCCACGTGAATAGTGAAGCGCTGGCTTTGGATTTTACAAATCACGCTGCCTGAAGTGCTGTAGCTTAAAAGTGTACTTTAAAGCCCTTCCCAAACTGCCTACCGGTTTGTCCTATCTAATAAAAATCACAAAAGCTTTAAGTTATTTTATTGACTCATGTGTTTGTTTCAGCCTTCCTTACAGTTTTTGGCCGGAGTATATAGCGTAGACACGCACTGCCAAAAAGTGTGTTTACGATTGTATTATATGTAGCCTATAAATGTTTTGCGCTTTACCTCGTCTATTTATTATTACATGGGTCTATTTATTACATGTGTCTATTTATTACATTGGTCTTTTTATTACATGGTTCTATTTATTACATGGGTCTATTTTTACGTGGATCTACTTATTACATTGGTTTATTTATTACATGGTTCTATTTATTACATGGGTCCATCTATTAATTACATGGGTCTATTTATTACATGGATCTACTTATTACATTGGTCCATTTATTACATGGATCTATTTATTACATGTATCTATTTATTACATGGGTGTATTTTTTACATGCGTCTATTTATTACATCTTTTAATAGATCGTCTTCATTATTCTTACTCCTGAATCGTTTCTTTGAAAATAAAAACACCATACCTTTTTAAGTACCATACGTTAATTTTTCTCAAACTTGAGATTATATTTTTACTATTATGTTGATCAAATGTTAGCCGTCTGATCTGAGACAACAATTCTTAAAATACCCTTCCGAGCGCAAAGGGTTAAAAATATAAAATTAATGAAAAGTATAACATTAATTTCACATGTTTTTTTCACACATTTGAGCTTTCACGCAACGTCATTAAGGTGTTATAAAGTGTCATTCTAAAGACAGGTGACTTCAAAATCTGTCTCTCGGCTCTCCTTTGCTATAGACGTCACTTTGCGGAATAAAGTATCAGAGATGTTAATGCTTGTTTCCTTTAAAACAGTCCACCTTCTTGAAGTGAGTAAGCGTTAAAGTCTTATCAGTAATTTGTCACTAATGTCAATTATGATCTTCAGCTTTAGTGTAAACATAGAACATGTTATTTAAAACGTTAGGATATTAGGATTTATGATCAACTTCTATAAAAGGGAGTGTATTTACATTCTTGGTCATTTTAAAAATATTGACCTTCGTAATAAATTATTATTTTCATAATACTATAACCTATCTTTGTAAAATTCTAAATAATAATTTCAAAAAATAACAAATTTATCAGTGCCCATTACACAGTTTTAAATTGGGGGTGATATGAGGGGGGATATTTTGGGATTTTGTAAGCAGGTATTCTAACATTCTCCTTACGGTGAATAACTTAGATCGGATTTTACATATCACTTTTCGTCTGTTAAATAATATAAAATAACATTTTTGAACGTAGGGAACGAATGCGTTGGTGATTTTCATTTTCTTACCATAGAAATTCGTGGTTTTAAAGGATTTTCCAATGGTAGGTCACAAGATAGGGGTTGATATTTAAAAAAAAAAATATGAAAATAGGCATATTTATCCCCCCTTTTCAAATATGGGGGTAAGTTTTAAGGGGTTTAAACACCATAAACAGTTTTATAATAGGTGTGTAGAGGTTTTACGTTCATATAGCAATCCATTTAAATTATACCGTTTATCATGGTTTACTTTAAACTCTGTGTTATGAATATATTTGTTCACATTCTAACAGAAGAATTTACGTCCAATTAGGTCCACAAGTTTAGTATACGCGCTGGTATTCTAAGTCGGTCGGACGAGTTCATTAGCCAACAAAATCCAACAACTGGAAGCAAGTGTTTTAAACACGAAATAAATAAACATCTTTTGAGATTTTTCGTAATAGAATAAAATGTTTTGGGGTTTTTGTCTATATTTATAGCAGATAATTATGCTCATTTTGTTTTTTTACACGATCTTATGGATTGTTTGGTTCCATCGAAACGTAAAATATCATAAAACAACCTGGTTAAAAGCCGTGTGGGGTCAATTTTGTCTGCTGCGAGCGAAAAGAAGCAGTCCATAATCAGTTGCAGTAAGATCGAGGTGCAAACTCTCAGAGCGAGTTTACCCGATGCGAGCGGAACGAAGCAACGCGTGAGGCGGTGATGGAGGCTGAGGTGCAAACAAATTCTAGGTACTAATACACACTCCGACAGCTAATATTTGTGGAGATTGCTCCCCATAAAAGCACAGAAAAAGGTATATTTACGATTGTATTTTATGTATAAATGACTTGCTCTTTTGCCTTGTCTCTTAGTCTATTATTACTTGGATTTCATTTTATCTTTTCCTAGATCGTCTCAATTAATCTTATTTCTGAATAGTTTTCTTTGAAAATAAAAACACCATACCTTTTTCAAGCACCATACATTTGTCCCAGACTTTAAAGTGCAGAACACAATCACAACTAGAAACAATATTAATCCACGTTTCAGAGGACTGGAATAAAAAGTGAGTTGTTTGTGTTATTATTCCCAAACACAAAAACTATTAATCACACGGCTACAGACTGAATCCTAATGGAGTCGCGGTAAAAACACGGTACACATAAACGGCGGGCTCCAAGCTGGATGTTTGCAACATAATTTGTTAAACTTTAGTTGGATTTGTGTAATAAATTTAATAAAGTTCTGAATAACTTCAAGGAACTCTTTTTTGGTTTCGTATGTAAAATAGTTGTGTTTTTAAATTGTGAATTTTAAAACTATTGTAATTCAATAGATATTCTCGAATAACTAAACACAATTTTCAAAACTGTTTAGTAAAATTCAGTTAGTGGTCTTCATTCTATGTTCTAATTTTCATAACATTATCATAAAGGGAAGGAATGTTACTGGGGGATGAAAACAGTGTCAATGGGTTCGTGTAATAGGACTATGCACTACATTGGAACTTGATCAGGCGCACTGCCGTTCTCCTTAAAAAATTATTATATATTTTTTATCAAAAGTGTTTTTTGTCGCTAAGCGATATCTCCCTTAATTCTTTATCAAAATTAATTATTCAAGCATCATTTAAAGCTTATGTACCCCGCTATTGACAAAAAATAGACAAACAGCATAAAATTCATGTTTTCAAAAAATTGATTAAAAATACTTTTATATTATATTCCATATTGTTAGTAACGAAAGGCGCTATCTATTAACATTATGTTTAACTAACATGACAGCTGTTAGGTAGATTGTTTGGATTATATATACGCAAGTGTAATCTATCACGCAAATCAATCAAATGAAATCAACGTAATCCGTTATACATTTTTATAAACTGTAAATAAATAAACGTAATTAACTGAATTAAATCAACGTATTAAATCAGGTAAGTGTAGGCCTACTAACTCCTAACCTGCGAAATATTCGCACGGGTCAGCTAGTACTTACGTAATTTACATAAATTAATTAATTTAACTAGCTTATTAGCGAATTTCCGTAGGAAAGATGAGCTGTTGCAGTGACTATATTTTAAGATCTAAGGTCGGGAATAGTAAATGAGCACCGGTCATGTTCGCCAGAACACGTTTACGGATGTCATTAAAAACTTTACATACATAGATATAATTGTTCGTACTCTAACGTCTTCATTTTACGTCCGATCAGGTCCAAATTCGGTAGACACGTAGGTTTTCGTCGCTTGGGCGAGTTCGTTCGTGAAAAAATTCATCAACCGAAGTCACGTTTTTTACCGGAAGTAAATATTGTGTAGGGTTTTTCCACAGAATATTGAATAGAAAAACTATATTACACGTTCTCTGGATTTTTCGTACTAGAATGAAAGTTTTTTGCAGTTGTATCTATGTTTACAGGAGATTATTCTGCACATTTTGTGTTTTTTACTCGACCTTAAAATTTAAAGTTATTCCTTGGTCAAATTTGAGACTTTTTTTTCAAAATTGGCACTATTCCTGTTATTATTAGGAATTTAGGGAAAGTGAAAATCTAAAAAATCTCAAATTTGACCAAAGAATAACTTTCCGTTATAAAAATTGAGGGTTACGAATAAAACAAAATCTATGAAATTTGGCACTTTTTCAAAATTGATTTCCATGTCATTTTAGAGCTTACAAAAATAATAGGAGCGACCCATTAAAACTTATTCGTACCAACAATGGTTCAAAAGTTAGCTATTGTAACATTTTAGGTGGGAATCAATTATTTGTAAGCCTATAAAACGTCTAATTTTCTGAACTTTAAGTGCCTGTAATTCCTAAACGGCGAAATGTAAAAACAATCTCCAAGAAAAAAACATTGTTTTACAAATAAAAAATAAAATAAACGGTATCAGGAAACTGACACATACTTTCTCCCTCATTATAGGAACTTAATAAAAAAATATTATTTCATGAAGCCAATTGATTTTTTTATTTTTAAGAGTAATTTTCCCATAAAAATCCATAAAATAACGGAAAAACCAACTTTTTTCAAAAACGGCTGGAACGATTTTGATTAAAATTTTATAGTTTATAGTACTTCAGATCCCTAATGAACTGTAAAATTTTAATCAAAATCGATAGAGCCGTTTTGGAGAAAAGTTGATTTTCCGTTATTTAAGGGTTTTTATGGGAAAATTACCCTTAAAAATCAAAAATTCACAAAAATGAAAAAACACCTGGAGATTCCGTGGATTTGGACCTCCATACGAAATTTCATCAAAATCGGATGACAGATTTAGGCTGTAGGTCTGATAACATCCACACACACACACACACACACCAAGACATCACTCCGAAAAACACTTTTTTAGGTTCAGAGGGACCCAAAACTGATATTTCCACCAACAACTCAAACTCGAAAATTTGTACGAATACAATACTTTCTCCATTTACTATGGTATAGGGGGAGAAAGTAAAAACACACAGGTTATTCTATAACAAATTTCAAAGTTGGCCGCCATATTGGAACATGGCGGCTATATTTTACCTTTTTCAAAATGGATTTTTAAATTTAATTGACAAGAAAGGAAGGTTCCCCATTTAAAGAACTCTGTCATATTTACAGTTTATAAGTTAGCTATTGTAAAATTTCAGGTGGGACACCCGGTGTATGCAATTTTTAGTGAAACCAAAAACCATTCCTTCAAAATTGCACCCTTGGCGTCGAAGAGTGCAATGATCATTTGAATTTTGACGAGCTTTTCTTTGTTCTTTGTGATTAATGTGTTTTCCAGTCATTGGCTGTCTTTTGGTCTCGAGGATTGTACTGGACGATCTAGGCTTACGATTAAGTTTCGAAATAAGGTTTTGATCGGCGTCAGTTTATGTAGAATACAAAAAAAAAAAGGAAAACATAAACTTACCTTTACATTATAATAATAAAAATAAAATTAACCACAAATTTCAGTCCCTTCAATAAATGCAAAAAAAAAGACCAGCAATAGTTACGAAATTATTTTATAAAACATGAACATACATAACATTTATGTTAATTAGAATAAAAATAACTAAAACTATATTACAACGAAATCATACAGTCTCCAGTTTATACTGACTAAAAACTGTTCCTATTTAGTAAATTTAAACTGTAATAGAACTGATCCCTCTTTCCCCAAAGATACAAGGCACAAGATGGTGAAGGGGAATTTCTATCTATCTATCTATTTATTTGCATCAATTTGGCATACATAGTGCAGCAATGCTGCGGTATACATTTGAGTTGTCATACCTTAATACATATAAAACCATCACATACAATACAAGATACAATACAACAAGTACACAAGATACAAATTTACAATACAAACAAATTAAGACACGGTGAATCCATGTTTACATGATATCTCTTATTAATTAACTTCTGAGTGTCATCCTGAATACAAAATGCATCCTAGTCACCCAGAGGTCATGAACTGAGGTACTCCTCCACTGAGTAAAAAGCATGCCTCAAAAGGTATCCTCTGAGTGATCCACGAAAATTCTCGAAACGGCTTTGTTTTTTAATATTATCTGGAAGTTTATTAAATAATTTCAAACCAGAGTAATAAACACCACGTTCTAAAAATTTCAAACTGTGCACAGGATATTGCAATATTTTTTTCCTCATCAGATATGTATGGTTATATTGTTTTTCCTCGAACATACCCTGGTTTGCCTTAAAAAACAACAACATTTCATATATGTAAATAGATGAAAAAGTTAAAATTTTGTATTTTTCAAAAAAAGGCCTACACGATTGATTAAATTTAAAATTAAACATTATTTTAATTATTCGCTTCTGAATTCGGAAAACTTTAAAAGCATCGACAGAGTTCCCCCAGAAGATCACCCCATATCTCAACAGAGAACATACATATGCAAAGTAAACAGTTTTTATGGTTTTTACACTGGTAATCCTTGAAACCATTCGGAGAGCAAAGCAAGCTGATGCCAGGGAATTCGCAATCTTTAAAATGTGGCATCTCCAATTTAAATTTTCGTCCACAATAACACCAAGAAAATTTGTAGAATTGTAGAAGCGGAATGTGTATTGGCACTATGTATATTTTTTTGTATATCTATATAATATATAGTACCTGGGCGACCGAGCATTACTCGGTATTTTTGTTAATTGTGTTTTTTTTTATAGGAAAATGTATGTAAATACAAATCAGGTAAGTACTGTTTTGTAGGCCTACTCATAACTCGCGAAATATTAGCACGGGTCAGCTGATTTCAAGCTTTAAACAATTATAACCTTTAAGACAAAAAAAAATTATAGGAGACAGCTGATGGAAATATTATAGGAAACAGCTGATGTTTGTCATATGTATCCTATTGATTTTAAATTACATAACCCCAATGTTAAAAATTTTCAATTTTCAAATGAGTTTTTCAGAAAAATACGAGTTTTCCTGAGGTAGTGGTTTTCACCAATCGATTTTTTAGTCCCAAAAGCCTCTAATCCCAAAGTTTCAGCAAAATCCTTCCGCAGGATCTCGAGATTGCTCGTACAAACACACAAACAAACAAACAGACATTGCTCGTATTAGAGTATAGGATAAAAGCGAAATACCACCCACTCACTCACTCATCACGATTTCTCAAAAACTACCGAACGAATTGAAATTAAATTTGGTATGTAGCTTCTTCTAGGGCCATAGGTGCTCACTAAGAAAGAGTTTAAAAAAATTCGAAATTTTAGTGGGGTTTGGGGGATCAAAGTTATTAAATCACGATTTCTGCAAAACTACCGAATGGATTGGAATGAAATTTGGTATGTAGCTTCCTCTAGGGCCATAGGTGCTCACTAAGAAATTGTATGAAAAATTTCGAAATTTTAGGAGGGGTTTGGGGGGATCAAAATTACTAAAATTATAATTTCAGATATTTTATTATTATGCCAATAGTGCTTTTATTATTTAAGATCTATATATATATATATAAAAGCCAAATACCACTCACTGATTGAACACTTAAAAAGAATACAATTACGTTAAAAAGACTGAAAATACCAACCACCAAGGGCAACGCCGTACGGGTCAGCTAGTCAGACATAAAATTAAAATGTTAGACAAATAATTTGGTGAATGCGGGAAACAAAGCAAGGTCTATTCGAGAATCAAGCTAGAGCCATTTCAATTGATTTGTTGACCAAAACCAATAGGAGAAACCTACATTTTTAGCGCGCTGGAGCCTCAATGCTAACTCCAATATCGATTCACTGTAAGCGACACCCATAGTAATCAAAAAATAATATTATATTTATCAATAGAGAGAAAGAGACATAGATAGAGAGAGCATGAATTAAGTTCAACGTTCGAGAGTACATTCGAATATTAAACCTTTCGTGACATGAACAAAGCACGGTTTTAATTTCAATTTGCACTGCTAACTGGGGCTAAAGTTAAGTGATTATCACAATAGGCTCAATTCTAATAGAGGACATATTTGTTCCTTAACTAAAGCTTCTATTGTTCCATGGCTTTAATGACTTCAGAACAATGTCTGCCGTTCGGGTGGGGGAAGGGGTGTTATGTGCTTAGAATATACCGCAGAAATTTAAAACAATTATCTCTTATTACTCAGCAAACGTAATAATACGTATTTATCTGCTGTTTTGTTATAATGTATCAGTTGTAATTTTAAATTTTGTCATGTCGTAGGGGTTCGTACTTTACAGATTGTAAAAATATTAAATTTGTCTTTTTATATTTTCGAAATTCACTTCTCTCTGCTAACCAACTCGTAGATAAGTTAGAGAAACCCAAAGGCCGAAAGGCTAAAGGGACTTGTCCAGTCTGCTACGGATGTAGCCTGCATCACAGTTTTGTGAATTTTAACCTACACACAATAAAAAAGTGTAAAGATGTTTTTAATTTTAAGAATTATTTTGCTTGGAACAGGTAAAAGCTGAATTCTCTCTTTTTTTATCTTATCTAATGTTTATAATGATCGGCTTCTGATAGATTTCTAAACTTGGGCTTTTCAGTTGATGCCACCTTTTACTATCGCTTTATCTCACTGATAATCAGTTGTTGACATTTTGTGATTCCAGTGGTCGTTCTCATGAGTTTTGTTTTCGAGCAAGTCATTAAATACACATGATCTCGTGGTTTGTGTCTTCTTTTATACTATAGAGTGACAATATCTTTTCTTAGGAAGTAAGATTGCATCAAGTTCAGGCTGCTGATTCTTTCAAAATTAGTCAGAGCGTTACTAATAGATTGTGGAGGAGGTATATTGATACTGCCATTCATTCAGAACAACACCCAGGCCGGGAACGTTTTACAACTGCTACTCAAAACCTCTACCTGGTGCTACAAGCACGCCGTCAGCTTACCATTACTGCACCTGAATTATTGATCCAGTTACGGTACGTAACGTCACTGTTCATCCTGGAACCATTCGAAGGCGTTCACATGAAGCGGGTCTTTACTCCAGAATGCCAATTGTAGTCCCAGTAAGATTTGTAGAAACAGTTATATAAAGTATTTTACATTTTATTACAAGGGTTTAAGTTCGGTCAAGTCCGGGTTTTAGTTCGGGTAAGATCGGTAGAATCAGTTATATAATGTATTTTACATTATATTGAAAGAGTACACTGAAGCCTTACGTTCGGTTGGACTCGGGTAAGATCGGTAGAAACAGTTATATAATGTATTTTAAATTATATTACAAGTGTACAGCGAAACCTTACAATCGGTTGGACTCGGGTAAGATCGGTAGAAGCAGTTATATAATGTATTTTACATTATATTACAAGGGTTTAAGTTCGGTCAAGTCCGGGTTTTAGTTCGGGTAAGATTGGTGGAAACAGTTATATAATGTATTTTACATTATATTACAAGGGTACAGCGAAGGCTTACATTCGGTTGGACTCGTTTAAGTTCGGTAGATAGATAGGTTAGATTACATTCCTATTACTCAGATTTATGACTTCACTTCCAATATCTTAGGCTTAAACACATTTTACTCACTTAGGTTAACCCCCCCACCCCCTGTGACGTCACTTCCGAAGCCATATCATCCCCGTCTCTACTGCCTTGCATCGTGGAAATCGTGCTGCGAGACTTACATTCACAGAACAGCACTTAGATTGGTCTTTGGAAGTTTGGTCGTATGTACAATTCAGAGATGAATCTTGCTTTGGGTTTCACCCTGACAATCGCTGAGTAAGCGTCGAGTATGAGTTTGGAGGCGATCTGGAAACAGGGAAAGGCTGACAGCTCCTCAGGAGGTTCGTCGTCCTCACAGAGAAGGTACCATTGTGGAATGGTTGGGCATCAGCGTTGATGAAAGAACTGATATAATTTTCCCTGACGGGTTAGTGAATGCAAGAACGTATAGAGAAACCATACTTGAACCTGTCGTACGTCTTAGACCACATCGTTCAGAAAAGGATTAGTGGAGTCATCAAGAAAATAGCGATACCAAAACTATAATCATAACAATCCTTACATCAGTAATCACTCTATTCATGGAAAATGGGTAGATAACTAAAAAAGTTTGCTTGGGATGTCAGTGGAGTCCTCAGTAGTAAAGCTGAACTCCGAAATTTCCTCCAAGAAAGAAACATCGATATTGCTCAGAAACACACCTCAGGCTCCACAATTACTTCAAAATTCCATGCTATACGACCTATCGTACAGATTGCTCCAACATCCAAACCCAGCAACTTATTCTTATCAACCGTAACTCCAGAAAACGGGTTCCTATGGAAACTAAACTACCATCTCCTTGAAACTAAAACATCAAATCGCCATCTTCCTGGCTGCCATGACGTAGTCTACATATCCATGGACAAAGCCAAAAAGTTCGCTGATTTACGCCAAGTGCACGAATTTACGATGACATACACATTGAACATGTGGAGAGTTTTCTTGATAAGTATCTTGCTTATCCCATGGTGCCTCTCCCCGACTCCTTCACCCTTTGCGACTCCAACAATCGATTTCCAAACTCAAAAAATCGGCTCTCTTTCACAACGATACTTGTTTATTCCCAGCTCACCCAGCTTGTCAAAGATGTAATTCGTACCGAGCAATTTGGTCCTCAACACTAAAACTTGTAAGAGTTCTCAACGACTTTTATGATTTATTTAACAAACGAAACCAATTTATTGCAGTGTTCCTAGACATATTAAAAGCTTTTGATAAAGTTTGTCATGAACTGCTTACAAACTAGCCCGCAGCCCAGTTCCTCCATACTATGTGCATCTCATAAACTCATACATCGACAGTAGATGTTTCTAGGTTGCTGTCGAAAGTACTCTATCCACTCCTCGACCCATAGAGGCAGGAGTTCCAGAAAGGCTCGGTTCTTGGTTCGTTACTGTACCTTCTGTACACTAACGACATTTCAGTCATCCCCAAAGTATCACTGCTACTCTTTGCCGATGACGCTATGGTTTACTACACATGTCCTAACCTGGAATATGGTTTGTCAGTCATCCAACAACAGTAGCTCAGGAAGTGAAGAGTTGCAGTAAACACAGATAAAAAGCAAGCCATCCAATTATCTACGATACGTAGACTAACTCTTAACAAACCCCCCATAGCATGGACACATCATGTCAGATATCTTTTAATCACGCTTGACTCTTAATTAAAACTGTCCTGTCGTGTAAAGCAAACATTGTCAAGGGTTAAATCTGTCTGTGGCAGACTCCTTCCAGTCACAAACGCCAAGAGCCTACACCACTTCGTATCAGGTTGTCCATGTACAAAATAAATATCAGACCACATACGCATCCTCAGCTCGGTTCACTTCTGTCTGTTCTTTGGAAGAAAAGGTTGGACTAATAAAACAAAACTCTCCGTTGGACCACCAACTCCCCATGGAACGTTTCGAACGCAACCATCTATCAAGGGCACAAACTCCCCACAATCGAGGACTTTACCCTAAAGCTAACCAACACACTCAGGCACAGAGCCCAAAGTTCTCACCACACACACATACAACAAATCATCATTGTTCCTGCACCTCCGCAGGACAAAAGAAAACGTCCCTTAAGTCTTACAAACCAACATAAGCACTTCAAATCAAAGCTCATTCTTTTACACTATAAATTTTCTGTAATTAACCTCCTGTTTATTAACATAGATTCACCATTGAGACCTCTCAGGTCTTGTCAATTTACCAGGACTAAAGAGGAGACCTCACTCTGTAATGAACAATTAATTTTTTTTAATGCTTTACAAAAAATACATATTTATATATTTTTTATTACATATTGAAATATTGTATGAATTATCTGTTGTTTTATCTTTAAATGTACGTTTGCCGACTTTTCGAACACCCTGTATATTTAAATAGAATATTCAACTACTTATAGTATTTGATATAGCTCAACTTGAGTTGAGCAATGAAATGGCGTTTAACTTCAACGATTATGAATGCAGTTCACAGATGGCTTGATTATTATCAAGCATGAAAGGGCGAATTAAACTAAACTTTATCAACGTCTTCAGATAAATCACTCGCTTTAATCCGTTATTATTGAAACTCGTTTAGGTGTTGATAGTTTCTGAGAGTTAATAGCAATCTAAATTGTACGATTAAAGTTTAAGATATCGTTTAGTATAGTGTTTATGTAGTGCAGACTGATGGTAATATGTCTGAAAATCACTTTACTGGGCGTAAACCTTAGAGGTTATTTACGAATCTAAATTTTATTGTTGTTTGTAAAATTCATTGTCATACGAGTTCACTTCTAATCTCTAAGAGGCTGCTACTAGCAGATAACTGGACAAAGAAGCGATTCCGGAAACATGGTTACATTATTTTGTCTATTTATTTTGACACAAGGATTATGTGATACACAAATGATATCTGAGTATTACAAAAACCCCTGTATATATAGAGTCTTTATAAAGTCCCTTCAACCCTCTTCATTATTTTTGTTACTGAAAACAAGTGAAAAAAACTTCGTACATATCTTTTGTTGCAATAACAGGACAAATTTATTGACTTACTGTTCCCTCTCTGATTTTTGAAGGGTTGGGGGAGAGGGTTAACAATTTCAAATGTAAAGGTAGGTCATGTAAAGCTTAATAAAAAAAGATAAACAGAATGACGCAAAGTAGAGATTATTATCTTGCTTCGTTTCAAAATAATGGACAATCAAAGATCTTGAAAATTATATATATATTTTTATATATATTTATTCATTCTTTGAATACATAAATAAGAGCACAAATAAACACAGAAACACAATACGGAAATAACACTAATAATTAAAGATATAAACTTTGCTAGATTAAATAAGAAAATATAAACTAATCACATCTTGGTAAGCACAAAGTGTTTTGGCTTACATAGGAATATAAGTAAACAAAACCAGAAAAAATACTAATCATTTAAAATAAAACTTAACTTAGATACAATTAAAAAGAAAATTTAAAAATACTTCTCAGTAAAACACCAAAATTTACATTTCCAATAATGAAAATAATGCACCTCCAAGGGCTTGCATTGCACGTTTTGAGTTTGAATAACACAAAAAAAAAAAAAAAATAATAATACAACAGAGATTCTAGGGTTTAAGGGTGTGCTGTAGTGGTGGCCATCTTGGATTTTTATCCCATAAGAGCAATGTTAAATTTCAAACCATTTATTTCCAAAAACAAATATTGTGAAAACACTCACCTCTTCACACAAAAAAAAAAAAAAAAAAAAAAAAAAAAAAATTATGTGAAAAAATTGTGCATTACACCCGTTATGTGGACGATACTTTTATTGTATATGACGGGACAGTAAGACAAATCGTTAAGTTAAAAAATTATTTGAACAACATAAACCAAAACATTCAATTTAGGCCTACCCTTGAAATTGAAATAGAGCAAATGCTAAATTTTCTGGACATTACTGTATCTAAACACAAGGACACATTTAAATATAATATCTATAGGAAACCGACCATCACGGACACCACAATCCATGCTGATTCACACCATCAAATCAACCAAAAAATGGCAGCCTACAATAGATTTGTACACCGATTACTTTCCGTACCAGTTGAGGACGACGCTTTTCATGTTGAGTTAAATGTGATTAAATACATAGCAGTGGCCAATGGATACAAATGCAAAATGGTTGACAACTTAGTTAAAAAACACAAGAACAAAAATAACAGTCAGAGGGAAAAAACAAAAACTAAGTATGTATCCTCATTATATGGTAACATTCTTCCCAATATTATAAGTAACACTCTTCGCAAAATCAAAATTACTACAGCGTTCCGCACTAACAATAGTGTACGAAAAATACTCAGTCAAAAAATAAATAGACCGGTTGAAGAAAGAACTGGGGTATACAGAATACAATGCAGTGATTGCGATACATTCTATATGGGTCAAACCAGTAGGCCATTTTCAACACGGTTTAAGGAACATTTGCCTAAGAAAAGTTTGGACGGAAACAAATCAATTACGCGATTCACCTCATAGACAATAACCACCAATGCAGTGATTTCGCTACCAATTTTAAACACATACACATCTGCACAAAAGGCACTTATATGAACGCGCTGGAGGAATTTGAAATTTATAAGCCTAATAAATACAATAGCAATGCATTACTCAATGACCAATTGCATTTTAAATCAAACTTATTATATGACTCGGCTATAAGGATCTCCGAGTCTTTGCGACGGAGTACCTCTTCTTATCAGTTGTCGTTCGACCGCCCGCCACTATTACAGACGTCTACCGGACAATTTATATGTGTTATGTGTCGTGAGTTGTATGTTGTTGTGTTTTTGAAATGTGAACTGTTAATTTATTTATTAAATAATCTGATGATGAAACATAGGTTTTGAAACGCGTCATTATAAAAACGCAGACGAAGTCACAAGACGGAAACAATAAGGTAAATATCATTTATTTCTTTTATTTTTTATCATAGAATTGTTTGCAAGGTCTCATTTTAAGCAGTCACAATACGCATCCGTGTTGCAATTTACATTTTTTTTATGCTTTTGATTTGTTATGTAATTGACATTTTGTAAGTACAAAGTTTTAATTTTTTTCCTAACACAATAAAAAATTTATAATGAAAAATAATTTGCAAGCCGGATCCGAAATTTTATTAAGAATATTCAGTTTTTTTTCAACACTCAATTACAAAAGATAGACTTATAAAATGGTTTGAAATGAGGCAATGTCAAAGCGTTCAGCTGCAAGAAATTGCACTGTTTAGATAGGTATATAGTGAGAAGCTATTGCGTTTCCGGTTGCTTTCTCGTTTACTGGAGCAGACCCTTTATATCTATAATATCTAGGGTTTAATAGATAGTTTTATTTTAATATCATCTCTTTTAAATTTAACTCAAATTCCCCTGCCTTGGTACGATTTTTAAATTGTTTTTGAATTTTTTTGTATCAACTTATAAAAACATTAAAAAGCATAAACGAAATAATCTTCTTAAAAATTGTACCCCCAACAACCCACTTATTCCCAATATTAACAAATTAATCACCTGCTTTGATGTTATAATAAAAATATAATATTTCAGAACTTTGTCCATTACTTTGAAGCTGAGAAAGATACTAAGCTGTAGTTTGCGCCCTTCTGTTTCTCTTTTAATAAGTTTTATAATTGTAATTACGTGACCTACCTTTACTTTTGAAAATGTTAACCCCTCCCCCAACCCCCAAAGTCACTGAAGGTCAGATATGTAAACAAATTGTCCTGTTAAGCAACACAAGATATATACAAAGTGTGTTATATTTTCAGTAACAATAGTAATGAAGTGGTTTGATGAGACTTTATAAGCACTCTGTTTAAAATATCATTTTTATTTCCTATGCATTTAGTCGTGAACGGTAAGAAATTTAAACTTTATATTTGGTGTATGTTTTCTAGAGTACATTAGCTTCCATTTCTTGAAAGTTTTAGTTTTGCTTAGCCATCTTGAAACCGCTTTAAAGTTTAGCTTTTAAAATATGAAAAAAGTCAGGTGACATAGTGTTTTTGTGCCCCAAAGTACTCTCAATTTATTTTACAACAAATAAAAACATTGTTAACTATATAGTTACTATGTCCAACTAAATTATTTTAAATTTTGAATCCAATCGATTCATATTGCGCATTAGATGGCTCAAATTGTGCGCAGTAGTTTTTAAATTGTGCAACCAGAAGTTTTTAAATTGTACACTCAGTAGTTTTAAAATTGCAAACGTAGTAGTTTTTAAATTGAAACATAGTAGTTTTGTTAATTGTATACCCAGAAGTTTTTAAATTGTACACCTAGTAGTTTTTAAATTGTGCAACCAGAAGTTTTTAAATTGTACACCCAGTAATTTTAAATTGTGCAACCAGAAGTTTTTAAATTGTAAACCCAGTAGTTTAAAATTGTACACCAAGCAATTTTTAAATTGTGCAACTAGAAGATTTTAAATTGTACACCCAGTAGTTTTTAAATTGTGCAACCAGTAGCTTTTATATTGAAAAATTAGTAGTTGTTTAATTCTATACCCCGAAGTTTAAAAATTGTACACTCAGTAGTTAAAAATTGTACAATCAGTTTTTTTAAATTATTGTACACCCAGTAATTTTTAAATTGTACACCCAGTAGTTTAATATTGTGCACCCAGTAGTTTTTATATTGTGCAACAATAAATTTTTAAATTTTACACCCAGTATTTTTTAAATTATACACCCAGTAGTTTTTTAATTATACACCCAGTAGTTTTTAATTTGTACTCCCAGTAGTTTTTAAATTATACACCCAGTACTTTTTAAATGGCACACCCAGAAGTTTTTCAATTGTACACCTAGTTGGTTTGTTCACCCATTTGTTTGAAACTTTGCATCCATGGTTTCAAATTGTGCACCCAGTTGTTTTAAATTGTGCACTCAGTTTATACAGGTGATATCTTGAGAATGAAAATTACAATAATTAAGAAAACATATCTATCAGTAGTGTATTTAGATTATAAAATCAACATTAATAATGTGTCACATGTCACGTTTTCTACTAAACATCAGAAGGTTACTTTTAGATGAAATTTTTAAAAAGGCCGCAAAATGTATAAGTATAACAAATAAAACAACCACCAGCCAACTTAAAGTTTAATTTGTTTACCGTTCTCTAAGTATTATGAGTGTTTCATTCTTTATTTACACTTTCTACATGCATGAATAGTTGTCAGCGAATTACAAAATTTAGTTTCTATAACGTAAAGACTTTAAACAGAATTGAATACACAAGGGTGAATCCGTACTTCAGAGACAATGGCATAAAGACAAATGGATTTCACTGGAACGAGGAACAATTTGGTTGGTGTTATTGGATTTAAAGTTATTGGAAGCTAAGAAGGCAAATGGATCGGAAAACTACCGTCTTAGAAGCGCCGAGAGGACTTTATCTGTTTCTGAGAGACGATTCGAAAGGTTGACTAGTTCCTACATTAACCACATTATTGGTAGTTACAAATTGATACGAATTAGTAGTTGAATACAGGGTGAATCGGAATAGCGTTGAGATAATTCTGATAGGTAAAAATAAAAAAAATAAAAAGAAAGCAGTCGTGGAACTGCCGACAGAAGTGCAAACTGTCATGAATATAGACAATCTTGTTTATTTTTTTTAAAATTTTTTAGATTTCAATTTTAAATGCGACAAGATAAAAATAACACAGCATGCAAAATGAGGAAGCATAATGTCCATTTCAGAGGATTACCAAGTAAACTATTTTAACACAACTTACAAAATGAGGAAGCACAATGTCAATTTCAGATGTATTACCAAGTTAACTATTTTAACCCAACTTACAAAATGAGGAATCACAATGTCCATTTCAGAGGTATTACCAAGTAAACTATTTTAACCAAATTAATGAAATGAGGAAGCACATTGTCCAGTTCAGAGGTATTACCAAGTAAACTATTTTACACAAATTACGAAATGAGGAAGCACAAACTCCATTTTAGAGGTATTACCAAGTAAACTATTTTAACACAATTAATGAAATGAGGAAGCAGATTGTCCATTTCAGAGGTATTATCAAGTAAACTATTTTACACAAATTACGAAATGACGAAGCACAATGTCCATTTCAGAGGTATTACCAAGTAAACTTTCGATGTAGAATTATTTCAAGAGAAAACCAACGGTAAAATTTGCACATCCATATCTTTAACCGATTAAAAATGGCGACCAAAAAAACAATGAAATCGTGTTTTCCTATTTTTTTCCATTTTGCTGTACTATTACAAAAAAAAACTAATTACTATTCTTTTTGCATTTAGAATTAAATAAGCTTTCAAACGATATGCCACACATCGATATTGGGAGTATTTAAAATTTTTGAGTACCAGCCATTTTGATTTTTTCAAAACTGATTTGGAGTGGTTCAACCAAATATCGTTGTGTGGCATATCGTTTGAAAGCTTATTTAATTCCAAATCCAAAAATAATTGTAATTAGTATTTAAAAAATAATAATAGTAGCTACAGCAAAATGTGGCAAAATCGAAAAACACGATTTCGTCACCATTTTTAATCGGTTAAAGATATGGATGTGCAAATTTCACCGTTGGGTTTGTCTTGAAATTCTACAACGAAATGATGTATCACATGTCCAACTTCCCATTTAAAAAAACAAAGTAACATTCAAAATGGCGGATCCAAGATGGCGGATAAATATTTTGAAATCTTAATAAATAGTATTTTTACATAGAGTAGGTTCCTCAATCACATCCACCTTAAAACGTTCTTTATATACGAAATATTAAACCTGTTCCAGACTTTTTCAACACCCTATATAGTATGGCATCACGGAAAATGCGTGACGGTAAAATCCAATTCACCGGCCGCAAAATTTTTGAACGCGGTTCGCCTGTAGAAGTTTTCACTTGAAAAAAACTTCCTAACTTAGGATAAATACTATTTATGATTAAAAAAACAATAAATAACGTGAGAGTGCTAAAGCCCTAAAACGGAAATAAAATACGCATTTTACAAGCGTAATCTCGAAACCGACCCAATTAATTCAAAATTTTTAACTTTCAACTGCTTGAAGATAAACTATTAAAAGTATGTATATTCTTGAAGGACATTATTTTTAATGTTCTACAACTTCAACTATCACGAATTTCCTGTAAAATGAAAGGCAAAAGATTTTTAACTCAAAGTTGGAGGAAAACGCGATGGCGCTACAAAGATATCTGCGAACTTTCCATATTCGCCAGCTTATATCTCGAAGACGGTAACTGAAGGCTAACTTTGGAAAGTACTGCATTTTCTGTGCGACCCACCGCTTTCGAGATACGCGCCAAAAACCGAAAAATTGACCTTTGAGGCTCCCCACGGTAACTGAAGTCGGTGGAACTTTATTAGGCGTGTTGTTCAGTAGACGTCCCCCAACACATTTATGCAACTTTTGGAACTGCATGAATAAATGCAGCAAAAAATTTAATATGACTTGACCTTTTACCAGTTATCGGCCATTTTGTTTTTGTATTAAACAATTTACATGTCCGGATCGGCTTAACCGATTGAGTTGAAACTTCTCTCATCAATGTAAAGACCTAGTTTGACGAAATAATTTTAAACAAATTTTACAAATTTGTTTCAATTTTGCGGCCATTTAAAAAATTTAAAACCGTAATTTTTTTTAAATAAAAAGCACATCTAATTTCCTATCGAAAAAGTATAACAGTCAAAACTATCAACAAATCATAAGAACAGTAAAGTAGCGTCCAACTTAATTGGTGAAAACTAATTATTGCCTACGATTTGTTCCTGTTGAAGTTGAAAGTGTCTAACTAATGTACGCTGTTTGCCGATTACAAAACTGTTACAAAATTTAAAAAAAAATAAATGGTCTACAAAAATATGTTTTACTCTTTATTAAACATACACGGGCTTTAAGTTATTCTCGTAGAAAGTATTTCAATTGGGCGCCTTTTTGAAACAGATTATTTTAAACAAATTTATTATTTCCGTCAAACTAGGTCTTTTACATTGACGAGTAACTTGCGAAATATGAACTCAATCGGTTTAGCAGATTGCATAATAATGTCAACTAGTAGTTTATTTATCTTGAAATAATACTTGTGTTTGATTGTGGGGAGCAAAATCCATCCTCACTTCCCCGCAGTGCTCCCTGGGAACGCCCAGAATTTCTGAGTAGGCTAACGAGGCTCTGGTACCCTCCACACGCGCAGTACTATAAAGTAATATTATATACAAGACTTACCGTCTAAAATGTTCTGTTTCTTTCCGTACGTTCAAAACGTCGGCAGTTTCGGCTATTCTGCCATTATCAAGTTTCTTCTCAGGTCATATTACAAAAACACCTACACACAGTTACACACAAAAACACTTGCACGCCTGTATTATTAAAAAAAAAATTATTTTGTCTCATAAGTTGTTGTTTTAAGTCTGATAAGTCTCATATATTGGCACGTTGCTCCGGTGCTACTGCGTTAAATCGTCAGGAAGAGATGTTTTTTTATAAATGGTGTCAATATAGTGTCGTATAAAGCGTTGGATTCGTAATTTAGCTTACTGTTCAACACTATGCTGCTATCTATTTGAGTTTTTGTTAATTTCTAACTGTTCCAACCCGTTCACCAACTTTCCCTTATTACACCGATGTAGTAGTTTGAGATTTTCGTCTATGCCGGAATAGCCTAGGTCATTCTGGATGATATGCTCGGCAAATTTTGACTCAGTTCTTGTGTTGTTTGGCCATTGTTTCAAAATTCGAAGGAAGATAAGCTGTATTGAAGAGGGCTGTAACACTTGTTTCGTCTTGGTCGCACACCCTTAAGTGTGGACTTTGTATAGTATGTTAGTGGATTACAAATTTCACCGTTTTGTTCTTTTTTTTAAGGCTACCTTTGCGGTTATCATCGCTAATAAAACCAGAGCATGTTGTATAAAGGGCATGCTACATGAGGGCATGTTGTAAAGGATCATGTTGTAACAAGGACACATGTGTTGTAATAAGGAATGTTATAATAAGAGCATGTTACAATAAGGGCATGTTGTAAAAGGGCACGTTGTAATAAGGACATGTGCAAAAGGACATGTTGTAAAAGGGCATGTTGTAATAAGGGCATGTTATAATAAGGATATGTTGTAATAAGGGTATGTTATAATAATTGCATGTTCTAAAAGTGCATGTTGTAGCAAGGGCTTGTTGTAATAAATGCATGTTATAACAAAAGCATATTTTAATAATGGCAGGGTAATAAGTATCAGCATGTTGGCAGTCGGAAAAGGTAGTCAAAATTTATTGAAATAACATTATGAAACAAATTTTGAAGTATTGCGAGACAGGCGCAGCACTCAACGGCAACAGTGAAACTCTCTGGTTAACAATTAAAAAACAAATTATTTCTGATTGCCTTACTGAACTGTAAGGACTGAGAGCTAATTACTCATTACTAATTATAAATTAGTATATACTAATTATAATTAGTATACTTACTAATTATAAAGGACTGAGAGCTGTAAGTACACAAAAAAGTAAAATTATATATAAAAAACAAACCTTTAGAACAAAATATCCCCAAATACTCTTAGGGATATTTTTGATGAATGTCTAAAGATTACCAAAGAACTTTTTAACAATCTGAAATTGCAAATTTTGTACCGTTTTTTGTCGTTGGAAATGGCAATTTTTGCGTTTTTCAGACCTTAAATAATTTATATCTCGAAAACGATTAATTTTAGGGAAAACATTACAAGAAAACGTTTTCGATTAAAATAGCCCAAACAACCTAAATAAGTTACGAAATATCTTTTATGTTTTCGTAAAAAAAGTTTTTCTATTTGTTTAATAAAAAATGATTAAACAATTTTTATACACCGTTGCCGCCTTGCAACATGCTGATATGTTAAAAGTACTCTTTTTTGAGTGACGTTGCACAAAAAAAAAAAAAATGGAATGAGAATCAATTTTTTAGCGGGAACAAATATGAGCCCTAAAGAATATAAATATAGAATTTCTTTAGACGCTGGTTAATAATTTTAAAATTCATGTTACTTATTTTGTGATCCATTGTGATGTTTTTGTTATTTAGTTTTTGCTCTGTTTTACGGTTACAGTTTTTATTTATTCTGTTGTTAATGAAATTTTAGTCCTAACTTTAAATGGTTGTTATTAAATTTGTTGTTTGCCGGATTTCATTCAAGCAATGATGATAACCAGTTTTTCGAATAAATTAAATAATTTCACTTTATAAACTCCGCCAGACAAGTTATCAAGACGGCGCGATTATCCCGCACCTTTAACTTTGAGCACTTAAATAAGTTTCAGGATTTTAGGTAAGTTTTTATCTAGATTGTTTCCGCAAAAGTAACATTTTTTGACACAATGTCTTCTAAAACTTTGAGGAGAAGAAAGTTTTCCTAAATCTTATCTTGAAACGACCCAATCCATCTTGGTGAGTTAGATTTATTGTGCGAGACCAGTAAGAGATAAGTTTAATTTCAGAGTAGATTTCAGCCTTCCTGGTTATTCAGATAAAATTAATTTATCTACCTACGTATTATATTCTAACTATTATGTTCCACAAACTCTTTTCTACACATTTTATCCTACCTCTTCTATTCTACCTATTACATTCTTCACATTTAATTCTTCCCATACTAATTGTTAGACTCTACCTCTTATATTCTTTCTATTTTATTGTACCTCTTCTATTTTCCTATTCTATTCTAGCTATTATATTCTTCTTATTCTATTCTAGATTTTATATTCTTCCTATTTTATTATTGTTCTTCTAGGCATTTTGTTCCATTCTACCTAATCTATTATAGCTCTTCTATTCTTCCTATTCTATTGTTGCTCTTCTATTCTTCCTATTCTATACTAGATTTTCTATTTGTTCTATTATTCTAGTCATTATATTCCATTCTACCTCCTCTATTCTAGATTTTCTATTCTTCCTATTCTTCTAGTCATTATATTCCATTCTACCTGTTCTATTCTTCCTATTCTATTATAGCTCTTCTATTCATCCTATTCTATTCTAGATTTTCTGTTCTTTCTATTCTTCTAGTCATTATATTCCAATCTACCTATTCTATTCTTCCTATTCTATTATAGCTCTTCTATTCTTCCTATTCTATTCTAGATTTTATATTCTTCTAGTCATTATATTCCATTTTACCTCTTCTATTCTTGCTATTC
>JAGFPH010000809.1:272484-285465 GCA_018207615.1 Philaenus spumarius
ATATTATAGCTCTTGTATTCTTCCTATTCTATTGTAGCTCTTCTATTATTATTATTCTATTGTAGCTCTTCTATTCTTCCTACTCTACTCTAGATTTTCTATTCTATTCTAGCTCTTCTAGTCATTATATTCCATTCTAAATATTCTATTCTATCTATCTTAGTCTATCACATTCTATTCTACGTCGTCTTCCTTTTTTTTACCCATTATATTTTTCAATTTTGTTCAACCTTTATCAAAAAAATTAACATGATTCTTTCAATACATCGCCCAATGTATTTTTGTCATTTAAAATGTCTTGTCCTGTATGAAGTTATTTTATAACTTGAAATCAGGGACGACAGAGAACAGTCGAGACAATCTGCTGAGTAAATAAACTATAAATAAGAGTAAACAGGGGATGCAGTGTATGTTGGTGAAGTGATAAACTGTTGTTCAAAGTGGGGGAGCTACTCTAATAAAAAGATAGGGGTGACTCAGAGTCTAGTCCAAAGTATATGGAGGTGAACAGTGCGCATGATAGTACAATTTTTATTATAAATGAAGGCAATTTAAGTAGATTTACACAAAATTTAACTACACAGATTAGTATACCAAATCTAACTACAGAAACTATCTACATTCAATAATATAGAAAGATCTAACTACACAAAACAATTACAAAATATATAGCTACAAAAACGCACACCAAATATAACTACAGATTATGTCCAAAAAATTATAATATCGACAAATCTAAGTACCATAAAAAATTTACACAAAATGCAATAAGGCCATGTTGTAAAAGGGCATGTTGTAATAAAGGCATGTTGTAATAAAGGAATGTTGTAATAAAGGCATGTTACAATAATTGCATGTTGTAATAAAGGAATTTTACAATAAGAGCATGTTGTAATAAAGGCATGTTACAATAAGGGCATGTTGTAATAAAGGCATGTTACAATAAGAGCATGTTGTAATAAAGGCATGTTACAATAAGGGCATGTTGTAATAAAGGCATGTTACAATAAGGGCATTTCCATTGTAATAAATTCCTCCATGTTGCTAGTCGACATAGGTAGTCAACATTGATTGAAATAAAATTTTTAACGAAATTTAACCACACAAAAATGTTCACAAATGGAAAAAAATACATATACAAATCTAACTACACAAAACCATTAAAAAAAATATAATTTTTACCCAATTTGACTACACACCAAATCTAACTACAGCAAATAATATAAACAAATATTACTACACAAAACAATCTAGACATAATGAAATTGCACAAAATGTAACTACAAGAAATCAAATCACACAAAAACAAAAAATCTACTCGAAATCTAACCAAACAGAAAGTGACCATCAAACCTATCAACACACAAATTTACAGAATATAAAATTACACAAAAATGTACACAAAAACTAACTGCAAAAACAAACTTCACTGAAAATGTAACCAAACAAAAAATGTACAAAAAATCTAACTACTCAAAAACTGTTCACTAAATCTGACTGCACAAAAATTACTAAAAAAAATGCACACGTACGATCTATTCTTTGTAACTTTGATTTGCTCAGGTCACATTTTGCATAAACTAAATACATCAGTCCTTAAATTAATTCAAAATCTTAATAAGCCTACTTCAGAATAACCTATGTGTCGTTTCCGTAACAGCAGATTGGGTTCCATTTTGGGGTTACCAGATAAGGGTGAAATTTGTATACATTTACAATGGAATCACATTTTCCTAAACTTGTGTAAGAAGTACTCAGATGCTATTAATTTAATGCAATAATAAATTACCGATCTATTGGAGCTATTTGGGTATATGTCAATATCATGCTATAAACTGTAGCAATAAGGGTTAATAGTTAATAACATCATCCCTTAGCTGAAGGGGTGTTTTCCATTGTCTCGTGATAGAGGTTTATAGTTTCAGGACGTTGTTGCCTTCCCTTTCCATGTCTTTCCTTTGCGGTTTCATTGTAGAAACTTAATGGCACACTATACAATGAAATGATGTCTTCTACATCTCACAGAAGAATACACATTTGCAGCTGTGAGTAAGATCTATTTAATTAAGAAAGAAATAAAGATTGCGGTAATTTATCTTATAAACTGTTTAAAAAACCATCTGGTGTGCAGAAACACCTTAGGCTCGGCAGGAGTGAACAAATATTTCTGAGTTGACCGTAGCTCTCCAAGCGGCCGATCTGTACATTACTAGCATTGAGCTTGTGGGCGTTTCATTCTTCCGCAAGTATATAAAGCGCAGCTTCATAAATTTGGAAACTAGAGATTTACAGATGTAACTTTGAGTGCAAACGTACTGAAATGGGCATGCGTGATAATTGATGTGAGTATGTGTCATTAAACACATATTAATCTTACAAATTCAAAATTAACGGAAATATTACTTTTATAGTATTCCTCCGAGCAACAAGTTGATGAGATAACAACTAGAGCGTGGTCTAAATACTCGAGTAGAAACGAAAATTCGACGCGTACATGCGTCCACAACAAAGCAGATAAATTTACAAAGCGTAAATTAAAAAATAAAAATTTTAAAATTGCTTTTATTTTAAAGGTAATTAACCTTCGTATGTGTTTAGCCTTTTTAGATTTTTGATTCTTGCATTATTGAAAAAGAAAAAATCGCAAACTTTAATTTTGAGTTTAGTCAAAGAACAAATTTAGTTAAAATATAATTAAAAAAAATAAAAGATATCCACATTCGGACTGTCCTACCCTTTAGAAAGGCATATTCACAATAATTTTCTGCTCATTATTACTCCAGTAATCTTGTTACACGTTTAAAATTGCTTTTATGGGAGTTGAAATTCAAGATGGTCTGCCATAACTGGTAAACTTGACTAGTACGGTATGTTTTTTACTACCTGCAAACATTACAATTTAAAAATCTATAGAATGTACCATCCGAGTACAGTATACATTATTACACAGTGTTCAAAATGTCCCACCCCTCGTCTCTTTGGAACTAGTATAAATAAATGAGCTTCGGGGTATCTTTATATGACAAAGGGAGAAGAATTTTGGTATAACCGACCGTTTCACCCCTTACCCCAAAATGGGGGGTTCAGAGGGTAATTCAAAAATCTTAAATACAATTGCCCATCAAGTCATACCTCATTATAAAGGGCTTGATTAATGAAGAAGTATGGCACAAATTAGTGGTCTCTATCTTAACCCTATTGAAAATGACGGCCAGTCAAATTTTAAATGACCTATGTTAACACAATTTTAATTACGTTACAAACTCTATGTTCCAGTGGAAAGGAATAATGGTTCTTTGCAAGTTAATTAATAAATTAAGAGGGTCATTCAAAATCTATTATGAAACAAATATTTACACAATTTGTCATAAGCTTAAAAGAAAGGAACGAACAAATTTGGAGTTTCTAGATACAGTAGGTAATAGTCTTCTACGTTGAAAGCACAACTACTGATAACAATCCAGTGATAATAGCATCTAGTGATTTTGAGCGTTTAATCTAAATTTAGAATTAATACGTTAGCTGTATTACCATTGAAAGTTATTGTAACTTAATTAATTAAAAATCTGTGTTAGTAATATAGGGCTAATCGATGTAGGGCTAATAGAGACCTCTAACTTGTGCCATACTTCTTCATTTATCAAGAACTTTAAAATAATGATGTATCACTTGATGGAGGTTTGTATTTAAGACTTTTAAATTACCCTCTCAACCCCTATTTTATGGTAAGGTGTGAAATGGTCGATTACACCAAAATTCATCTCACTTTGTCATATAGATGATTTATTTATTTCTACTTGTTCCAAAGTTAGGGGGTGGGACTTTTTGGACACCTGTATATATAATATAGCATAACCTGAATTAATTCAGAATTGCCCTGGACTAAAACTGTTCTTTATCTGTGTACTGTAAATCAAAGAAGTCCTAACTGAATCATCTATATAATAAAAATGAAATGCTGTTCTTTGGTAAGCGCATCACTTGAGAAAGGCTATATCAGTTTTGCTATTTTTTGTTTTAAAATGTTCGTAATAGTCCGAATTAGTTTTTTATGGAAAGAAAAATTTGAAAAGTTCCTACAAAATTTTTCAAATTCGGGAAAAACTGTACATGTTTTTTTATGGGATTTATGAGACCATAACTCACAAAAACAGGTTTTCGGATAAAACGTTTAGCAACACAGGTGTGTTTACATTCATTACCATAGCAACTTTACTTAGAAAATAAATAATCAGTATATTATTCTTCAAAACCCTGGTTCTTTGGACACCCGATATATTTTCTTGTTCAGAAATTTACAGAGAACATTGCTAAGAAAACATAAAAATAGAACATTTTTCATTATATTGTTTTTGAGTTCCGAATGGGAATATTATATTTTTGTAAATGAAATTTTCAAAAGTAGGGCTTTGAAAAAATAAAAAAAGCTGTAAATCACAAATGTAACAAAACAGCTCTTTACTTGAAGCTATAAATAACAATTTCTGTTGTTATTATTATAATAATTGTAATAAATAAAACAGAAGACCAAACAAACTTTGTTTTAATTATCCTGTATTTTTAAAGTATTAGGGTTTGTATTATTTTTACATTATATTGTTAGTCGCCAGGTTGGCGAAAGTAAATTATTCATATTTATACGATTTAAAACAACTCAAATAAATAACAATACAATTTAATGCGCCGACTCTTTAGACATTCGCATGACCTCATACGGTTGACTGATGAATGATGCACTATTTGAATAATGTTTACTCTAATCGAATAACTAAAATTGGAACATAGAATATACAAAATGTACTGTGGCCAAAGTAAATAGATGATTGAATTGTATCTCAGGAATTGCTTTTCGCCTTCGGCTGACTTTATTCTTCGATTCCAAGAAAACATTCTCCTCAATAAGTTAACAGATGCGCAAAAGATTTCTAGCTGTAAGGCCCTGTTTCTGTACTAACGGTCAACCGCAGCGGCGCGCCGCGCTACTTTTATAAGTGCATCAAGTTAAATGGGCACGTTTATGCAACAAGAAGTGGAGCGGCGAGCCGCAGCGGTTCACAGAAACAGAGCTGTGCACTTACAAACCGCAGTTTTTTGCGGTTTCAAAATGCATTGGTTTAAATGGGAGAGTTTATGCACAGCGGCTCACCGCTCCCGCCATGTCAGTGCTGCCAACCTACCCGGTGTTTGATTACATTTTCTATAACACTTTTTCAGACTGACAGGACTGGAGAACAGTTTTCAGCACTGGCTCCTCCACCACTCGCTTCCAATCAAAACCCAGTTAAAAAAAATTTTTTGGCTGCCGCTTTCGCCATTCCCTTTACTTTCACCAAACATATGTACATGTACTAGGGGAAACCCCTGCGCGCTCCGCACGCAAACCTCGTTGGAACCTTCTATACACGTAATCATGTTATGTTTTCTTTATAATAAAGATGTAGGATTAATAATAGCCCCAAAGCTAAGATGGTAAATAATGTTAAATGTTCAAATTAAATTATTTCGTATATTTTATAACTGCAGTTATAATAAAGATTAAAAGAACCAGCAAGCTTAGGTCTACACTTTAATAAATCCCTAATCTAAAAGTTAGAAATACAAATAAATTGCTTCAAATTTGAAATCAGCTGTTAATGGAAATATTAGAGCAAACAGCTCTTTTATTTCTTATCTGCCAGGGTTTCTCCTAGTAATTTAGTTTTGCCTACACACATTTGCTACAACCGTGTGTTACAACGTAACGTATTTAGAGAATTTATTTTGGCTAGTTCTCTATTCAGGTTGTAGTGTGCTACCCCTTTCTGGTTAATTTACTGACCTTGATAAACACGGCAGTAATGAAGTTCCCGTATCAGACACGCGTTGTAATGGCGTTTCACTTTCCGTTGTAAAAGAATAGCACCGACCCTTACTTTGGAAATCGCAATTAATTTTCTCCCGCGTAAAATCAACTTAGCAGAAACACTGACGTATCTGATCCCATTAATAAAGGTTACAGGGGTTATATATTACTCCATTAGAGGGAAATTACAGATAGCACCGTTTGGGGCGCTGGACGCTATAAATCAACGTTTGCGCGAAGTGTGAGTTCTAGTTACACACACTCGCGTTCGCTCTTAAAGCAGAACGTTTAAATTGAATCTGTGTCTAGATATATATGCCAAATAACTAAGCATTTAATAAAAATAACAACTTGTTTTCATTTTATTTAAAATGTATATAAAGTCATACAAAAATGTTTATATAATGTAATCTGTTGATGTCAATACTAGGGGGAAACCTGTTGCTATACTATTAATTCCTTATGTAAGGGGCTTATCCGAGAAAATAAAGAGAATAAACTCAAAATTTAACATCAGGACTGTTTTTGAAGTGTAAACTTCTATAGGCGCACCGCATACGAAAAATTTCCGGGCGTTGAATCGGATTTTACCGTCACGCATTTTTTCATGCGCTGAAATGGACATTGTGCTTCCTCATTTCGTAAGTTGTTTTAAAAACAGTTTACTTGGTATACCTATGAAATGGACATTGTGCTTCCTCATTTCGTAAGTGGTGTTAAAATAGTTTACTCGGCGATACCTCTGAAATGGACACTCTGCTTCCTTATTTCTTAAGTGGTGTTAATATAGTTTACTCGGTAATACCACTGAAATGGACGTTGTGCTTCCTCATTTCGTAAGTTGTGTTAAAATAGTTAAGTTTACACGTCTCCCGTGTGGCCTTATGCACAGTTGGTTTTAAATCGGGTCTCACGTCGCGGAACCGTGTCGAAACCTCACTGTAAATTAGAGATGAGACAAACTGTTATTTTTCCGTAAGGGTTATAAGAGTTATCGGTACCAGTTATTGAAAAGGTTATTTTGTAACTGTTGTTTCGTTCTACTTTCTAGACGTTCTTGTTCTTACTATTTTTAAACATTGTTCGGATCACAACCAGGATTGCTGATTTAACTAAAGTTATGTAATTAATATAAATTAATTATCTGAATTTTCTCTCCGTCCAAACAATACTTATTATTACTGGTTTCGGTGAGTTTAAGCCATCATCATCACAAAATTTTGTAGTAATCCATTTTCCACAGTCCAAGCATAAAAATGTTTTAATACCCTATCTACACTAATATTATAAAGAGTTAAAAGTTGTTTGTTTGTTTGTAGGTAGGGGGTAATCTCTGGAACTACTGAACTGATTGAAAAAATAGTTTAAGTAATAAAAAGCTTCACTATCCTTGAGTAACATAGGCTATAATTCATTTTGATAAAAAAATGTTTATTTCAACATTTTGTAAATTTAGTTGAAGAAAAATTCTTAGGTTAGGCCTAGACTGATGAACCAACACATATTTATTTAATGTATTTACATTTATTACCATAGCAACCAATTGAATAAAATAACAGATAACATAGCCGTTTGCTGTAATATTTCCATTAAAACCTGATTTCAAACTTTGAAGCAATTATTTGCATTTCTATCATTTGGGTTAGGGTTTTATTAAAGTGTAGAACTAAGCCTTTCTAGTTCTTTTAACCTTTATTATAACTGCTGTTATAAAATATAGAAAACTAGCTGACCCGTGGTGGTTGGTATTATCAGTATTTTTAACGTAATTGTATTCTTTTTAAGTGTTCAGTCAGTGAGTGGTATTTGGCTTTTATATATATAGATCTCAAATAATAAAAGCACTATTGTCATAATAATAAAAGATCTGAAATTATGATTTTAGTAACTTTGATCCCCCCAAAACTCTCCTAAAATTTCGAAATTTTTCATACCCTTTCTTAGTGAGCACCTATTGCCCTAGAGCCCTAGAGGAAGCTACATACCAAATTTTATTCCAACCGTTCGGTAGTTTTGAAGAAATCGTGATTTATTAACTTTTATCACCACAAACACCCCTAAAATTTCGAATGTTTTGAAACCCTTTCTTAGTGAGCACCTATGACCCTAGAGGAAGCTACATACCTAATTTCATTCCAATCCGTTCGATAGTTTTGAAGAAATCGTGGCTTAATAACTTTGATCCCCAAAATCCCCCTAAAATTTCGAATTTTATGAAACCCTTTCTTAGCGAGCGCCTATGGCCCTAGAGGAAGCTACATACCAAATTTAATTCCAATCCGTTCGGTAGTTTTGAAGAAATCGTGATTTAATAACTTTTATCCACCCAAACCCCTCCTAAAACTTAGAATTTTTTGAAACCCTTCCTTAGCGAGCACTTATGGCCCTAGAGGAAGCTACATACCAAATTTCATTTCAGTTGTGTAGTTTTTGAGAAATCGTGATGAGTGAGTCAGTGAGTGAGTGAGTGAGTGAGTGAGTGAGTGAGTGGTATTTCGCTTTTATATATATATATATATATATATATATATATATATATACAGGGTGTCCAGCCTAAAGTGTTCCAATAGCTAACTTTTTTATTTTATGTCTGACAGTAAACTTCTTATGGGGGACCCCCTTTATTTTTTTATGTTGCTTTTAAGTATGTATTTCAATTTTCAAAATTTCTCGCCATTTTTCCAATATGGCGGCCAACTTAATTTTCTCTTATAGAACACCCTATATTTTATGATGACTTTGGATAGGAAATGCGATTTAAAAACGTTTTTTTTCTTGGTATTTATTTCGTAAACATAACCAATCAGGCTCTAGAGCACTTTTAATGTTTAATTTTTCACTGTATTTCAAGAATCTTGTAAATGTGTACATAATTCAATCTAAGTGTTTTAACTGTAAATAAATAAAGATAAGCTATTTCATTAAAAAACGGTGTTTTACTATTTAATTTGACCAAACTAGTATTGTTAACTACTCAAAACTAATAACAACTGATAAAACTGAATTTACATAACTATGGATTTTGAGTGGCTCTAGAGTTAATGTTGCGTGAAATTCAAAATGTGCAGAATAATAAACTATATTATTTTTCTTTAAATAAAGTCCAAAAATTTAATTGTGGTATGAAAAAAATTACTTTTGGTCAAAAAACGTGATTCCAGTAGATTGATTTTTTGGCTAACGAACTCGTTCAAGCGACTCAAAAATCCAACGTGTGTACCAAATTTATACGAAAACGGAAATAGAATGCTGCCGTTAGAGAGCAAAAACATATATACATAACATTTTGACAGACACACCAAAAAGTGTTCTGGGGACCATGATCGTTCCTGTTTACAATTCCCGAAGTTAGGTCTCACCATTCGAGTCGCAGCAATAGCTAATCGTTCCTATGGAAATTCGCTAATAAACAAACAATACGCTGAAACTTTTTCACTGTAATTTTACAAACACCTCGACTGAAACTTTGTACTCAAGAATATCAAATTAACTGACTTTCATTTACATAAAACCACTAACAAACTGTGAATACGGCAACCGATGGAATTCCAAGTTTTAAATTAAATCACATTCTGGAAGCGGAACAAGTAGAGTGTACCCCGTTCCGTCTAAACTTTTAATTGGAACCGACCGATATAATTATTCATCCTTTCTGCGCATGGGCTTAGTCGTCGCGAGAATCGGTAAAGCGAACTGTCTCAAAACATCGATACATCACGATAAAGGGGGGGGGGGTAATGTATACCCAGTCGTGGGATTGATTGGAGCAAAACAAAATGGGACAAAGTTACATCACGTACTGGAGACTTTAACGCTGGAGAAATGACAAATTGCAGTGTATCAGCTACATTCATGTTTCTTTAGCGGGAATGTGACTTGAATGCAACGTTATAGAGAAGTCTGATTGTGACGTTACTTTATTTATATTAAAATAAATGTATTAAATAATAAATTGGCGGCTAGGAAGTATAGTGGCGACAATGTGGGAAAATTAAGTGTATACAGAAAATAAATACTAAAAGATTATTAAATTTTTGCTATAATTTCTTCCGCAGCAACGTAATTAAAATAGTTTATTAGCCTTGTTTCTAACGAATTGAGCTCAGAAACAAAAATAACAATAAATTACTACTTTTTTTGGGGTTTTCGTTGATATTATAAAAAGTTATGAATAGATCACGATACTTCGAACGGAACAATTGTAGAGAATTAAAACTCCTACAAAATGGTTTTTATAGACCCCGATCGGACAATTTTTCACCGTGAAAAGTAGGAAAAACTCTTAAAAACTACCTTCTAAACAAATTCTTATCTTTGTTAATTTACAATGTTAAGGGCAGATTGAAACATGGTTGTTTATTATGTGTTATTGTACACTACCACTGCCACTTGCGTGGGGGGAACCATCGACGGCGGAGAAGTGAACGGCAGCCTGCTCGCATCAGGCTGTGGTTCCCCGTTACCACTGCATTTCTTGCCGTCTGGTCGCAAATTTACGCGTTTCGCGCTGTGTTTGGAAACATTTTTATCATAGTTTATCAACCTTAATCAAGAATCGAAGACATACGCGTTGTAGGTTTTAATGTCTACTTTCAGAATCCGTTTGGTAAATTTAAATCGGGCTACTCGGGTTAATAGGGCACATTATGCAATATATTTTCCCAAATTCTTTATACTGCAATTGTGCAAAAACTAATAATGCGACAAATTTCATATTCCGCCTGTTTGAAGTAGACATAGTAAACAGTAATGTTCCGAACGAGCTGTCCTTAATATTGTAAATTAACAAAGATATGAAATTTAATTTTTTACCGTTTTCCTACTTTAAAAAAATGGTCCGATCGGGTCTATAAAAAACATTTTGAAGGTTTTTAAATAAGTACTCTACAACAATGGCCTATTGAAGGTACCGTCATCCATTCATAACTTGTATAAGATCAACGAAAAACCCAAAAAGTCCTAATTTATTTTTTGTTATTATTGTTATTTTTGTTTATAAAAAATAATGCTATTAATAAACACAGATGTTTATTTTAGTATTTTTAATTCTCTAATATAATTTGTAATTTAGGTTTATTGTTATTACAGAAATAATATTTATTCCTCTTTTTTTTTTACTTTATTCTTACATATATTAAGCATTGGCTCCGCTCGTGCGCATTGAATTCGTCATATCTGTTCGGGACCACAGATAAAAGACTATCCATCAAGCAATCCATCTCCTCTCGGTTTTTCAACAAACACTTTGAATGTTCGCCGTTCATATTTGGACGGGAGCGTGAAAGATTTGTCGTTTTCATTGTCCATGTGATTATTGTTTTTTAAGATACTGATTTTCCAGTGATTAAATATGGATTGTTCAGAAGCGAATTTAATCAAATTAATAGATTCCTACAGAAGCAAAATTAATGATTCTTTGTGATCCTCTACATAAGGAACAATTAAAAAAATATGAAAGCAGATGCTTGTCGAGGAACATCCGCGGAGAGGGATATATCTGCGGACCAGTGTAAAAACAAAAAATAATATCTTTGCTGCCTTTATACTGGCGGGAGAAGAACAATTTGAAAGCAGCCTGGGAACAGGAAAAGATAAGTTGCGAATCAAATAAGATATTATGTAAATATCTTTTAATTGATATTATTAAATTAATTAACCCTGAAAGTGGCAGAACTGGCCTTGTTAATTCGCACGATTTGTTTATGTTTTGAAAGCATAATATGTTTTGAAAAATAACCATAATATAGTAACTATATCCTAAAAAAAAGTGTTCCATAGCTTTTTTTATAGAAAAAGGTCGAAAGAATGTATTTATGCAACTAAAAAATTGATTGATGTAAAATTTTAAAAGATATTACCTCTGGAAGCAAAACATTTCCAGTAACTGAAAAAAAATCCAACTTTAGGCCTACATAAAACGTAGTTAACATTTTTTGTATTTTATTTTTCAAAATATACAAAAGTTTTGTAATTTAGTGTACAAGTGTATAAAAATATATAAGTTTTTTAAAAAAAAATCACAAAATACCAGTTTTTATGTCCCTACTACAAGACCCCTAACAAAATTAAGCCTATTTTAAAATATTATTTACATGTTTACAACTTCAATGCAAAATGAATACTGAATGTTCGTGTGTTTCCTATAGATCGCCGGAGGTGCGTTGAAATCAGCAATTACAACGAACCAAAGTCGAGCGGCGCCCACACTGCGCGATGTTCGTGTCACGTAAGTTATTAAAGCGAAGTTCCTTAACGCGGATTGCGGTATTAGTTAACAAGTAGAAAATTTAATGCGCAACGAAAAAGTGTTATTAATTAATTGCTATGGCAATTAAAAATAGAAAATACGCCTAACGAAAAAGCGTCATCAAATTGGTTGCTATGGCAATGAATGTAATTACATTCAAGAAACATGTGTTTTGGTTCATCAATTTAAATTAATAGACGATCGGTTCCGTCCGGTGTAGTTCAGGTATTATCGACAAGCGCTGAAATACATTCAATAAACAAAATGTTGGTTCATCAGTTTAGTCCTAACCTAAAATTATTGTGTGTATATTTAATTTATTTTACCTGCCTTAACGGATACAATACTTTTAGGTTAGGCCTAGAAAGTAATTTTAAGTCTAGGCCAACCTAAAATTATTGTATAAATGTTGCCGTTAAGACAGGTAAAATAAAATGAAACAAACACACAATAATTTTTGGTTAGGCCTAGACTGATGGACAAACATTTTATGTTTATTGAATGAGTGGACATTTAACGGTATTTACCATCTTAGCTTTGATGTTATAATTAATTCTACACTTTTATTACAATAACATTAAACGTATTTAAACAGTAAATATTTGTATAAAAAACAAACTAATTATAATCGGCAATTGAAAAGTTAAAATATTGGACGTATGTTGTCGTTAAGGCTGGTAAAAAAATTGAAGAAAAGGTGTGATGAACTTTGTTCCTGTGTGGTCCTACGACGGCCCACATTTACTTTATTTTTTATTTTTCACGTATTTCGTACACTACCTCAATATCTCTGCCTCAAATAACTCCCGAACCAAAGTTCGCTCCGTATGTTATTATTAATGTCATTGTTCTTATACTAAACCCGGCTACCCTTAAAGCATTGAAACTAAAT
>JAGFPH010000809.1:285565-297109 GCA_018207615.1 Philaenus spumarius
AAATGGATGTAGCGTCAGCAGTTGCTGCGGGATGCCTCTATTAGGTCCAGGTTTCAAAATTACCAGCTCACCTTAAATACCGAAAATAAAAAAACACAAAACCCAGACGATTTCATTTGGTCCAGGTCTAGACCTGGACCAAATGAAACTGATTACTAGTTGGAAATACACACGCGATTTCAAAAGGTCCAGGAATTTGACCAACCAATCAGATTGCACGGATAAAATATGTAGCTAAGAGTGGATCTTAATATATTATATATTAGGTAGTGCTGCATGCTAAAGAATACCTGTGACTCTAATATCTGAAACTGTGATTTATCACAAACGGTGACATCTAGTACAAACGAAGTTTTTGATAACTTAATCCAAATAAATTATGCAATACTCGAGTTGTCATGCAGGATGTATTGCATAATAATAATATTCAACTACTGCGACAGGAGGTTTTGTTATCCTAACATTAAATTGTCGTATAAATAATTATAAAATGCTTGGGATTGTTATAAAATAAAAATCGTTTATTATTAATAAACGCATGACAACCAAAGATGGATAGCGGCAGGATGTTACTAAGTGTTCCATCAACAATTTAAATTTTTTTTTTTTTCTGAAATGGCTTGAAGTAAGGAAAAAGTAATGTAATTTAACAACAAATTGATTAATAAGTAATTATAGCTTATTCAATTATTTACCGTTATTTTGCACTTGCTAGAGTATGTTTGGTACGTCAAAATTTAGAATTGGGAAGGGGTTATAGTATATGCCTACCTATATTCCAATGCTCAATATACGACGACGTTAGCCATAATTTTTATATTTTTAAGAAATCTGCTCAGGATTTTCTACTGGTAATTTTATTATACCTATTGTTAAAATACTAAACTGACATAATCTGATTTAGTAGAGAATGGGTTGTATGCCTAATTCCAATGCTTAACATAAAATATATATGGTGAAAGCAGTCATAATTTTAAAATTCCTTAATTCGAAAAAACTTGCTCAGGGTTTTTGGTGGCAATTATAGTATACACACCTAGTTATAATGCTACACTGCCATTACTTCCAAATTTATAATTGGGAAGGGGTTATAAAATAAATATAGTATATGCCTACCAATATTCTAATGCAATATACGACGAAGTTAGTCATAATTTTTATATTTAAGAAATCTCATCAGGTTTTTCTACTGGTAATTTTATTATACCTATTGTTAAAATACTAAACTGTAATAATCTGATTTAGTATTGAGAATGGGTTATAGGCCTAATTCCAATACTTAACATAGTATATTGTTTGCTGAAATCAGTCATGATTTAAAAATTCATAACTCATACATTAGAAAAAAGGTCAGGGGTTTCTATTGGTAATTATAGTACATTCATCTTTATTAACAGAAATTATAATGCTAAACTGCCATTATAAATACCCAGATTCAGGATTGGTAAGGAGTAATACTAAGAAACACTTTGGTGTAAATTTACTATACGACCCTCGGATGAATTTTTGCAGACGACGACCTTGTTTTACATTCGTTGTTGCATACAAGTTAACTGTGACTAAAGACTATAAGTTAAGAACTTTGGTTTTTTTTTATATTTTTTTCTTGCATTTCTGTTTAGAAACGCATTTACAATTCAGTTTTTTAAAGTGATGTCTAAACATTGTTATGGCCTGTATTACACTATCAAATATTGCATCAAAAATCTTTGACAGTGTAATAATACAGGCCTATATAGACCTAAAATGCTTTTCCAGTCAAAGATAATTAAGCTAGGTGTAAGTACAACGGATAGAAAAGTATGACAATTTTCAAATTAATTATTAGGCCTAATTCGAACATTGAGGTCAGTATGTAATCAATAGAAATAAGCCTATAACCCCTTCCCAATCCTAAACTTCTAAAGATTACAGTTGAATTTTGTACTTGCAATATATAAAAAGATGTATAGGCCTATATACTATAATTTAAAACTTTAGGGTTTTAGGGTAGTAGTACATACACCTAGTTACAATTGACTTCTGAAATGCTTCGTTGCCATTTTACCCTATTGATGTTAACATGCATCACTTTTCATTATTATAAGAAATTTCAAATGATACTGCCAAAGCACATTTTGATAAAAGAGCCCAATTCAATCCATTTGGTATTGATATAACGTACAAAATTATATTGTTTTACTAAAATTTCTCAATTATGTTTGAAGTTATGAATTATTATAAGCCTACTACAGGTAATTTTTTTAAACAGATTAGGAATATGCAGAGTTAAGTTCAGAGAATATGAACAGAGTTGTTTGACCTGGTTTATAGCATAAACATTGCTGTAGGCTTACATTTCCAGAAACCAGCTCCTGTATTATGTATTTCTATCATTAATTTTATAGATGCACTTACCCTGCATCTAATTATGTTTACCCAGCAATAGGACCATTTCCCATGTTTTTCAATGTGCAGTAGGTACATTATTTGTTTTATAATACAAATTTTAATCACAGGATAATAAGTCCCTTTCGAATAAGTTATAGATTTCAAGTATGGTAAATTTCCCTAGCTAAACCCTAACAATCTTAATGATAAATGTAGCAAATGCTAACATTGTTAAGTAAATACTAGTATATTTGTAAGTGTGCCTTAATATCCTTTGATCTAACATGATTACTTATCTGACATTGAAATAAATGAGGTGTCTTACAATTAATTTTAGTTTATATTTTTTTCTTTGGGGTGACTTAGGGAAAATCTCCATTTATCATTAGATTTGTTGCCCTTGTGCAACAAACATAATATTTAAAAAATTATACAATTCTCTATTAACAGACCAAAAATATTGTACCTACAAAAAAGAACAATTTTAATTTAAAATGTTTGATTGACTACATTATATATTAGAACTATAAAAATATGTTGTTGTTTTTTAATGTGTAAACGAAATGATGATCAAATAATAAATTATCCTGATGTTTAAATAGTCTAAAACTACTTGTGTATTGTGCGTGAGCTACCCATCGAATAGTAATCTAGTGAATAGTTAACAGTTCGTGGTAGAAAGTATTCATTATTCAGATAAATTATCTGTGAGCCGCCAAACTATTCGAATTTAAATAATTGATCCGTAGCAGTAAGTGTTTAACGTAAGTTGTAGGAACTAGGAACATTCCAGAAAAAAAAGTATTCATTAAAAACTATTCGGATAATTTTCTCACTATTCGATTCCAGGGCTATAGTATTATATAGCCCTGATTCTATTCTATGAATACTTTTCAACTCGAATAACCCATCACTAAGACGTATCGTTATTTTTCAGTAATCTTAAACAGTTATTTCAAAGGTTATTTTGTAACTGTCAATTCTGACTCATTCAGGCTGCCTACGTTCTAGTTTTTACTGAAAAGCAATTATTTGTAACTGTTTTAAATTACTTTAACGGTTTTCAATACCTTTAACTATTTATTTACCTCTGAGCATTTAAAATAAAGCAGTTATACGTGTTTTACTTTAATAAGAGGAACGGTTTAAACATATTATAAATAATAATTTGAATATTGTGATTTTTTTTATAATTTACGTTCTTAAATTTCTACAAAACGCAAAAAAATACAGATTTTTAGGCTACGTGTCATGTTTATCTACCTATAGCTACATTAAAATATCACATTTTATTCAGTCTACTAAAATAATTAAAATTTTAATTGCAAGTTAGGAAATAATTAATTAGACAATATTTGAAAACGAAATTATTAATTCAAATTATTATTTTATTATTATTTATTATTATAAGGTTAAATTGATATTGGAAAAAACATAGGTATCTTCACACTAATTTAAATAAAACCCCAAACTACAAAACAAGGAACAAAAACAATAACAAAACAACTAAATTGTAAGTTATGTTTAATACGTTACCCTTATGTACATTTCGATGACATGGTCATCATCCTCAGAGGGTTTTAACACTACCAACCCCTATTAATTATTAGGGTTTTAATTAATAGGTATCTTGTTTAAAATATATTAAACTGGCTTATAAACTCAAATTCCGAATTTAAAATTCTGAAAAAATTCCTCACATAGTGCGACGTAATAACAAAAACTAAAACTGAGACATGCAACTAGAATTTAAAAATTCAAGAACTATCACTGACGAAATAATATCGACATAAATTACACCTCTAACTGCTGAAACTGGTATAATATTAGTCTCTAAAAGTAACTAAAAATACATTTAAGACCTAAACGGTCATGAAAGAACGGTTAATTATAAAATAACTTAATTAGATAGAGAATTTATAAGGTTTGCTCCCTTGAGGGCTGAGTCGTTGAAGGATATAGGAGATATGTGTATGTGTATGTGTTCAGCATTGTACATCTTTTGCCAGCTCAAACCCGTACCGCTAGAAAAAATAACTATGATAACAATATTCGTTACTTCTTACACAGTTGTAAATAGTAACTCGTAAGTCCAACAGCTGGTTGTGAAAATAAATTATAACTAGTCCAGTCATGTTAGACAAATTACCTACCTAAAAAAACTCTTATAAGCTAGGGATTTTGTCTGTATGTTGTATTCAGCTGCTGAAATAACATACTAAAAGTCCTCGCAAAAAAAACCTGTGCTAAGACTGCCATCTTGGAAAATGGCGTCCAAAAACCAGTTATCCCCCAAAACTCAAAAACGGTCCATCCTATAAAAAAGTTGAAAATAACAAAATTTTCGTCACTAAAAGAGCTACAACTTTTATATTTAACAATTTTCAATCAAATTAACCGTTTAGCCAAAAAATACAATATATGGAAAACAATTTTGATAGTTTGTTTTAATAAACTCTTTCAAAAGAATCAGTTAGCGAACTATTCATTTCGATCGTATGAATCAAACTCAAGAATTGTCTAAACTCTCACTGACACAAACAATACAACTTTTAACATAAGCACCTTCAGTGGTTTTATTAAATAGCCGCATTAGCCTTACACATTAAATAGCCTCTTTTGCTAAGCAGAATGCTCAATTTTTTAAAGCTCAGCTTTGCTATGCAGTAAAAAAATTTAATAGCAAAAATTTCTGGAACCTTAAAACTGATTAGTGTTATCACTGTCAAACTTTTGGATTAACGTAAGTGATTAGCAATACGACTCTTTTCAATGAATCCACTCACCTCGCTCAGTGACGTCATAGTAATTTCTACTCTACCAGAGATCAATCAACTAGTAGTTCCCCCATAACCACACGATTAACATTTTGGCACCAATTCTAGTGATGGGCAAAACGATTCTTTTCATTGAATTGAAACAACTCACACAAAATAATTTAATAAATAATCGATTCATTTCGTTAGTTTGATTCATTTGAATCAGTTATTCATTCATTTCATTGAGTAGGGTTGTTGAATTTATTCGTTCACTAAATGAATCGATTTATTCTAAGAGTCACGAATCAATCGATTCTTCTCCTGATTCGTTCAAACTGAACGAATCATTCATGAATCGCACATTACCAACCGATTCATTGCAATAGTCTAACGTCTGCACTGTTTATCGTTTGCTATTTTGTTTGTGTTTAAGTTGTACAAGTTTGAGATTTTGTGTATGATTGCTTTGCAGACGGGCTTCGCCCATGTATTGTGTTTTTTGTGTAAATATATTTGTATTTATTTCTAATTTGAAAATAAACTTATAATTATTAATAAGCCCAGAACTAAAACTTCAGATCCGAAACAGACGTCTGGTCAAGTTACTTTCAATAAAACCTAGAAATAAACTTGTACAGTTCCCCAGTCTGTAACTGTCAAACTAGATTGGTTCCACCATTGACTATATACTGACCACGAATTCCCAACTTACACATTAGCAGTCCTTATTAACTAACTGATTAGAAGCTAAAGTTGACAAGTACAGAGGGGAACTTATAATTTGTTACGATAGTCAAAGCTCTTGCAACTCTTGAAGATTAATTCAAAGAACTGGTTTAATTTCTTAAGTTTTAGAAGTATTTACTCGTAAATAGTAATTTCACCAACCAACAAATTTTACGGCTTTGTAGTCCAGTCATATTCCGGAATGAGAGATAACAAGCTGTAAACTCGTATAAACCTTTATTTTAGCATTCTAAAAGTTGTCTCAAAAGCCTCATAAAATCTCGTGTCCACGTCTTAAGACATTCAAGGTCAAAGTTCACAAAAATAGGTTTTTCGCAAATAATTCGCTTCCTATGGTTTCAATGCTATTTGCATCTACTATAGAAAAACTTTAGAAATAAAATTCTCTTCAAATTTTATTGAAATCTATTTTGTATACGGTTAACCTTTTTGAGATAGAGCGCGGAGAGCGCTCAGCACTTACAAACCCATAGTATAATGCAAGGTCAACCTGAGTCCCAATAAATAAAACGTAGTATAAAGCTAATAAATTTAAAAAAAATCCATATATATGATTAATATGTTTTATTTGTAGAATATATATTAATTTAAAAAACATATCCTTGATGACGAAGATCATGATATTGAATCTGAAATCTTCGAGCGACCGGAAGACGATGATGAAGAAGAAGAAAATGGAGACTCATGTCATTCAAATTATCAAAGTTTTTGTAAATAATTCACGCATTTGAACTTAAATTTAAAAAAATGTATGCAACATAAAATTGCTAAATAAATATACAATACAAATGTATTTACTTTATTTTGTTTTCTACTTAAAATATAATATTAAGATATAATTCAAATATACTTAAAGTATTTCACTTACTAATTTTTTAACTACGTGAAGTAGGTAAGTAATTTAAATGAATATATAATATATTCGATAAATGAAAAATTATTAATAAATATTATGTATTAATTAACAAACAATGTAAATTATTTACAAATATGGATTTTTTAAAGATTTATCCTTGGATCTGGCGAGAGTTAAGCTCTCAAAGTGTTGTTTACTGCTTCCGTTTTGAAACGTTTGCATTAGTGTGAGATGTAAGTGGCTTTATTGTAAGTGTAATGTTTGTGTTAAGTATGTTACTTTAGGGATGAGCTTGGGTTTTTATGAGTTTAAGAAATGACTTAATAAATTAGTCATTTCATGGTGGGTCGTGTACAAGGCGCAGTGGTCTGTTACGGCGTTCTTGCGGTGGAGCGAGACTGTCACGATTTCGGACAGGTGCGTTTGTTCGAGCCTTCTGCTCGATCGGCTAACGATGTTGTTAGCTTAATGATAAAATCATGGATAGTCTCGGATTTCAGACCCTGATAACCAAGGTGAGTTGGTTAACACTCGAAATGTTGCATTTTGAAAGGAATCCAGCTTATTCCTGTCCGTGTCGCTAAGTAGAGAATACCAAGCTGGGGCGGCGTAGGTGACAATGGGGCGAAGATACATTTTGTACATTGCCAGTCTGATGGAGAGGGGGAGTGAGCTTTTGTGGCTAATCACGGGATAAAGTTTGGAGCGGGCTCCAATTGCTTTTCCAATTACTAGTCTCACGTGATGCGTTAGAGTTAGCCTTCGGTCTAGTTTAACGCCTAGATATTTAACTTTATTTTTCCATGCTATGGAGATTTGTTAAGGTGAAGAGTGGTTTTAGGCGTTGTCCTCACACCGGTGAATCGTATGGCTTCTGTTTTGTCTGTGTTAACAGCAATTTTTTACTTTGGAAGCCAGGGCTCGAGTAGATCCAGCTGACGTTGGATGATTTTTGTGCCGAATTGCACATTGGCGGTTGTATAATAAAACATGGCGTCGTCAGCGAAAAGACGTAGGGTCACTGGGTGGTGAACAGGGATGTCGTTAGTGTACAGAAGGTACAGTAACGGGCCAAGGACTGAGCCTTGGGGAACTCCGCCTTCGATAGGCCTCGGAGTTGATAATGTACCTTCGACGGAAACCTGGAACCATCTGTTGTCGAGGTACGATTTAATTAGGTGGACATAGCATGGAGGGATTGGACTATGGGCTAGCTTGTACAAGAGCCCATCGTGCCAAACCTTGTCGAAGGCTTTGCTGATATCCAGGAATACAGCTATGGTGTGATTGTTTCCGTTGAAACCATCAGCAAGTGCGTTTATAACTCTGACGAGTTGTAGGGTTGTGGAGTGCTCCCTGCGAAAACCAAACTGCTCGGGCCTGATGACATCTTTGAGGTGGTAGTTTCATGCTACGTTTTATTTACTGGGACTTACGGTTGATCTTGCAATTTACGACGTATGGCTAAGCGCTGCGCGTTCTCCGAGCTCTATCTCAAAAACAATTAACCGTATTAAAAAAATTTTGAACGAAATTTGTAGAGTATTTTATGCTCAAACATTTTTATAATAGATGCAAATAGCATTGAAACGATAGGAATCGAGATGTTTGCAAAAATTTTATTTTTGTGACCTTGAATATCTTAAGACGCGGATACGAGATTTTATGAGACTTTTGAAACATTTAAACATCTTTTGGAATGCTAAAATAAAGGTTTATACGAGTTTTTAGCTTATTATCTCTTACATTCCGAGGTTACCCTCTTTTTTGGCTTAAGTGACTGGACTACTGCCTCTAAATCATATTAGAAACCCAACTAATAATATCCTAAATACGTAATTGTGTTTAATCTTATTATTCACAGTATTACTTAACAGGCATGATTTCAAATTTTCTCAGCAACGTACCACTGGTGAGGAGGTTGAAAAGAGCAAGTTTTATTGTAAATTATATAAGAACTAGACATTATCAAAGTGTATATTGTATTGTGAAGTGCGACACTAGACGTATTTTTATCACACAGAATGTAATGTCATAAAAATATTGCTTGTTAGTTCTTCAACAGTTGTAATGTGAATATAAATAGGGGGAAAATATAATACTTCTACTTCATTGATATAAGTACCATGGACAATTGGTATTGCATTATCTTAATTTACTGTGCAGTTCTTCAAATCGCCAATGGTGTGTTGATTAACAAAATCTTTGCTCTTGGTAACCCCAGAACCACAAATCACAAGCGGTTAAATCCGGAGACCGGGCAGGCCATTCGACAACAAAAAAACATGAAATGAGATGCACCGAGTGACTGTCTTCGTAAAACAGTCATTGGCACATCTGCCGTGTGAGGAATAGCTCCTGCTGGTACCATAACGAGTTCATTTCTATTCCTAACTGTTGCAATTTTAGAAGTAAAAAACTTTTCAAAGTACCGTCCTTTATTCACACCATACAGTAGTGTTTTCATCATACAGAGGTCATTGATGGATTTCCCTAGGATTCGCTCTTGGCTAGTAACGAAAATTTTGCGTATTTACGTTAACATATAGCTCAAAATGTGCTTCATCAGACATTATTAAACTTTGAAAAATGGTTTCATGATAAATAAATTACAATAATATTTTACTAAAAATAAGACGTAATTCAGGATCAACAGGATCCGGGTTGTTTCCGCGTTGATCGATTTGGGCTTTGCAGAACAGATACACGCACATTTTCATCATTGTCTGCAGTTAGTACAGATGTAGGCCTACCAGTTGGTTTCACTTTTAATGCAGATGCACTATTTCTGAAATTTTTTATCCACCTTTTAATAGTATTCCTACAAGGAACAGCACCATGACGAGGAACATGGAAATTGTTACGAAATAACAGTTGCGTAGTAGTCACAGACTCGTTATTTAAAAAATAAAAGCATAACAAAAGCACGATGTTGAACTAACCACTGCTCCATGTTTGCTGAAATGGCATCACCTGTGTTCTTAATTGTTGCAACAATCAACAGTCTAAATAAAATAACATCTGAGAAACAGCTGTTTAAAAAGTGTCAGATTTGATTGGGACACCTATAGTATTTACCTGAGGAACAATTCTACAAACCGGTTCGACAGAGATCCGGGATACCAGTGGTCCAGTGATTGTGCTACGGAAATGAAAAGACAAATTCCATCGTAAACAAATACGATTTTACGAACGAGCCTCATTACTTAAAAAGAACAGCTTCGATAACAAAGGACGATGTTGAAATGTTCACTGCTCCATGTTTACTGCAGAGGCATCGGCTGTTTTCTTCATTGTTGCAACAATCAACAGTCTAAACAACAAAATAACAGCTAACAAACAGCTGTTTCAAAAGTGTCAGGTTTTATTGGGCCACCCAGTATTTGCACTCTAATTCAGCTGTGTTTTACAGCTAATTTTGTTTGATTTTATTAAAACATTCGTTTATCGCGTACCTATTGTAGATAGGTAACTTGTAGTATGTCCTTATGTTAACGTAACGGGGCGTACGATAATGTGGTCTAAAATAAGATCATTTTAGGCACCTCTACGATAATTCTCTTTTGACTTGTGGGCAACAGTGGCCTCGATCTTATTTTCAGTGACATGTGAAGAATTTTGGTCCAGAGACATGTACAAACGTTTCAACGTATGTTTTGAGACAATTAATATCATTATTTCAAGTTACAATTTAACAACCAGAAAGAGGATGCACTAAGTGTTGTTAAATTAACAGGGTTGTAAGTTCAAAGTAGGTGTCGTTAAATAGAACAGTACGAATTACAGTTGTAAAGTTATACATTAAAAGTAATATTTTGGTCGTTAAAAACACATTAACCTTTACTTGAGGGAAATTATCCCGTCTTGTCTGGTGTAAGAAAATAAAACTGTTACTTCTGAATAAGGTGCAAAATGTAGGGTAAGGTGTATGCGCTCACATTGCCTACTGACAGTCGATAATTATACAGTGTGAGTCAAAAGTATGGATACACCCTGTTAAATTTTTAATGGATAAAGATAGAAAATGGACTATCTATAAAACTCATAAAATATTCTTTATAATAATTATCGTAAGTAACGTTTAATATTGTCTTACGTAAATTGCCCATCGGGTACTATGCTCCCTGTGGTAAACTGAAATAAGTGAGAATATTTGTAATACAACCATGACTAAAAAAAGGGGGAGCAGCGTATAGCGTATACAAATCGATAGCCATCAGCCAGTTTCAACTGAGAGCTGTAGGCTATACATCATTTAAATGTCAAACTAATACACACCGATGGATGCTGTTTAATATAACGCTTTGATCGACAATTTACTTAAATATTGAGCTAGATAAATACTGAGCTATTTAATTACTGAGCTAGATAAATACTGAGCTAGTTAAAATAATGAGCTATTTAATTACAGAGCTAGATAAATACTGGGCTAGTTCAATACTAAGCTGTTAAACACAGAGATAGTTAAATACTGAGCTAGTTAAACACTGAGCTAGTTAAACACTGAACTAGTTAAACAATGAGCTAGTTAAACACTGATCTAGTTAAACACTGAGCTAGTTAAATACTGTGCTGTTAAACACAGAGTTAGTTAAATACTGCGATAGTTAAAAACTGAGCTATTTAAACACTGATCTAGTTAAATACTAAGCTGTTAAACACAGAGTTAGTTTAGTACTGAGCTAGTTAAACACTGAGTTAGTTAAACACTGAGCTAGTTAAATACTGAGCTGTTAAACACAGGGTTAGTGAAATAATGAGCTAGTTAAACACTGAGCTAGTTAAACACTGATCTAGTTAAATACTAAGTTA
>JAGFPH010000809.1:305097-315901 GCA_018207615.1 Philaenus spumarius
AAATAAAGTAACGTCACAATCAGACTTCTCTATAACGTTGCATTCAAGTCACATTCCCGCTAAAGAAACATGAATGTAGCTGATACACTGCAATTTGTCATTTCTCCAGCGTTAAAGTCTCCAGTACGTGATGTAACTTTGTCCCATTTTGTTTTGCTCCAATCAATCCCACGACTGGGTATACATTACCCCCCTCCCCTTTATAGTGATGTATCGATGTTTTGAGACAGTTCGCTTTACCGATTCTCGCGACGACTAAGCCCATGCGCAGAAAGGATGAATAATTATATCGGTCGGTTCCAATTAAAAGTTTAGACGGAACGGGGTACACTCTACTTGTTCCGCTTCCAGAATGTGATTTAATTTAAAACTTGGAATTCCATCGGTTGCCGTATTCACAGTTTGTTAGTGGTTTTATGTAAATGAAAGTCAGTTAATTTGATATTCTTGAGTACAAAGTTGTAGTCGAGGTGTTTGTAAAATTACAGTGAAAAAGTTTCAGCGTATTGTTTGTTTATTAGCGAATTTCCATAGGAACGATTAGCTATTGCTGCGACTCGAATGGTGAGAAATAACTTCGGGAATGGTAAACAGGAACGATCATGGTCCCCAGAACACTTTTTGGTGTGTCTGTAAAAATGTTATGTATATATGTTTTTGCTCTCTAACGGCAGCATTCTATTTCCGTTTTCGTATAAATTTGGTACACACGTTGGATTTTTGAGTCGCTTGAAAGAGTTCGTTAGCCAAAAAATCACTCTACTGGAATCACGTTTTTTGACCAAAAGTAATTTTTTTCATACCACAATTAAATTTTTGGACTTTATTTAAAGAAAAATAATATAGTTTATTATTCTGCACATTTTGAATTTCACGCAACATTAACTCTAGAGCCACTCAAAATCCATAGTTATGTAAATTCAGTTTTATCAGTTGTTATTAGTTTTGAGTAGTTAACAATACTAGTTTGGTCAAATTAAATAGTAAAACACCGTTTTTTAATGAAATAGCTTATCTTTATTTATTTACAGTTAAAACACTTAGATTGAATTATGTACACATTTACAAGATTCTTGAAATACAGTGAAAAATTAAACATTAAAAGTGCTCTAGAGCCTGATTGGTTATGTTTACGAAATAAATACCAAGAAAAAAAACGTTTTTAAATCGCATTTCCTATCCAAAGTCATCATAAAATATAGGGTGTTCTATAAGAGAAAATTAAGTTGGCCGCCATATTGGAAAAATGGCGAGAAATTTTGAAAATTGAAATACATACTTAAAAGCAACATAAAAAAATAAAGGGGGTCCCCCATAAGAAGTTTACTGTCAGACATAAAATAAAAAAGTTAGCTATTGGAACACTTTAGGCTGGACACCCTGTATATATATATATATATATATATATATATATATATATAAAAGCGAAATACCACTCACTCACTCACTCACTCACTCACTCACTCACTGACTCACTCATCACGATTTCTCAAAAACTACACAACTGAAATGAAATTTGGTATGTAGCTTCCTCTAGGGCCATAAGTGCTCGCTAAGGAAGGGTTTCAAAAAATTCTAAGTTTTAGGAGGGGTTTGGGTGGATAAAAGTTATTAAATCACGATTTCTTCAAAACTACCGAACGGATTGGAATTAAATTTGGTATGTAGCTTCCTCTAGGGCCATAGGCGCTCGCTAAGAAAGGGTTTCATAAAATTCGAAATTTTAGGGGGATTTTGGGGATCAAAGTTATTAAGCCACGATTTCTTCAAAACTATCGAACGGATTGGAATGAAATTAGGTATGTAGCTTCCTCTAGGGTCATAGGTGCTCACTAAGAAAGGGTTTCAAAACATTCGAAATTTTAGGGGTGTTTGTGGTGATAAAAGTTAATAAATCACGATTTCTTCAAAACTACCGAACGGTTGGAATAAAATTTGGTATGTAGCTTCCTCTAGGGCTCTAGGGCAATAGGTGCTCACTAAGAAAGGGTATGAAAAATTTCGAAATTTTAGGAGAGTTTTGGGGGGATCAAAGTTACTAAAATCATAATTTCAGATCTTTTATTATTATGACAATAGTGCTTTTATTATTTGAGATCTATATATATAAAAGCCAAATACCACTCACTGACTGAACACTTAAAAAGAATACAATTACGTTAAAAATACTGATAATACCAACCACCACGGGTCAGCTAGTTTTCTATATTTTATAACAGCAGTTATAATAAAGGTTAAAAGAACTAGAAAGGCTTAGTTCTACACTTTAATAAAACCCTAACCCAAATGATAGAAATGCAAATAATTGCTTCAAAGTTTGAAATCAGGTTTTAATGGAAATATTACAGCAAACGGCTATGTTATCTGTTATTTTATTCAATTGGTTGCTACGGTAATAAATGTAAATACATTAAATAAATATGTGTTGGTTCATCAGTCTAGGCCTAACCTAAGAATTTTTCTTCAACTAAATTTACAAATGTTGAAATAAACATTTTTTTATCAAAATGAATTATAGCCTATGTTACTCAAGGATAGTGAAGCTTTTTATTACTTAAACTATTTTTTCAATCAGTTCAGTAGTTCCAGAGATTACCCCCTACCTACAAACAAACAAACAACTTTTAACTCTTTATAATATTAGTGTAGATAGGCTATTAAAACATTTTTATGCTTGGACTGTGGAAAATGGATTACTACAAAATTTTGTGATGATGATGGCTTAAACTCACCGAAACCAGTAATATTAAGTATTGTTTGGACGGAGAGAAAATTCAGATAATTAATTTATATTAATTACATAACTTTAGTTAAATCAGCAATCCTGGTTGTGATCCGCACAATGTTTAAAAATAGTAAGAACAAGAACGTCTAGAAAGTAGAACGAAACAACAGTTACAAAATAACCTTTTCAATAACTGGTACCGATAACTCCTATAACCCTTACGGAAAAATAACAGTTTGTCTCATCTCTAATTTACAGTGAGGTTTCGACACGGTTCCGTGACGTGAGACCCGATTTAAAACCAGGTCTGCATAAGGCCACACGGGAGAAGTGTAAACTTAACTATTTTAACACAACTTACAAAATGCGGAAGCACAATGTCCATTTCAACGGTATTACCAGGTAAACTATTTTAACACCACTTACGAAATAAGGAAGCAGAGTGTCCATTTCAGAGGTATCACCGAGTAAACTATTTTAACACTTACGAAATGAGGAAGCATAATGACCATTTCAGAGGTATACCAAGTAAACTGTTTTAAAACAACTTACGAAATGAGGAAGCACAATGTCCATTTCAGCGGTATTACCAAGTAAACTATATACTCTGCTATATACACATGTGTATTATATTACATAGTAGAGCGTGGTGAAAAAATGCGTGACGGTAAAATCCGATTCACAGCCCGGAAAATTTTTTTATGCGGTGCGCCTATAGAAGTTTACACACCTGATGTTAAATTTAGAGTGTATTCTCATTATTTTCTCGGATAAGCCCCTTACATAAGGAATGAATAGTATAGCAAAAGGTTTCCCCCTAGTATTGACTTTATATACATTTTAAATAACACAAAAACAAGTTGATATTTTTATTAAATGCTTATTTATTTGGCATATATATCTAGACACAGATTCAATTTAAACGTCCTGCTATAAGAGCGAACGTGAGTGTGTGTAACTAGAACTCACACTTCGCGCAAACGTTGATTTATAGCGTCCAGCGCCCCAAACGGTGCTATCTGTAATTTCCCTCTAATGGAGTAATATATAACCCCTGTAACCTTTATTAATGGGATCAGATACGTCAGTGTTTCTGCTAAGTTGATTTTACGCGGGAGAAAATAAATTGCGATTTCCAAAGTAAGGGCGATTCTTTTACAACGGAAAGTGAAACGCCATTACAGCGCGTGTCTGATACGGGAACTACATTACTGCCGTGTTTATCAAGGTCAGTAAATTAACCAGAAAGGGGTAGCACACTACAACCTGAATAGAGAACTAGCCAAAATAAATTCTCTAAATACGTTACGTTGTAACACACCGTTGTAGCAAATGTGTGTAGGCAAAACTAAATTACTAGGAGAAACCCTTGCAAATAACAAATAAAAGAGCTGTTTGCTCTAATATTTCCATTACAGCTGATTTCAAATTTGAAGCAATTTATTTGTGTTTCTAACTTTTAGGTTAGGGATTTATTCAAGTGTAGACCTAAGCTTGCTGGTTCTTTAAATCTTTATTATAACTGCAGTTATAAAATATACGAAATAATTTGATTTGAACATTTAACATTATTTACCATCTCAGCTTTGGGGCTATTATTAATCCTACATCTTTATTATAAAGAAAACATAACATGATTACGTGTATAGAAGGTTCCAACGAGGTTGGCGTGCGGAGCGCGCAGGGGTTTCCCCTAGTACATGTACATATGTTTCGTGAAAGTAGGAATGGCGAACGCGGCAGCCGAAAAATTATTTTTAACTGGGTTTTGATTGAAAGCGAGTGCGTGTGGCAAGGGGTATCCCGCCGCTGGTATCGTGGCCTCACACTAGTATTTAACAAGAAACCCCAGCGGTTAGAAAAATGTCCATATGAGGAGAATGTTTTCTTGGAATCGAAGAATAAAGTCAGCCGAATTCGAAAAGTAATTCCTGAGATACAATTCAATCATCTATTTACTTTGGCCACAGTACATTTTGTATATTCCATGTTCCAATTTTAGTTATTCGATTAGAGTAAACATTATTAAAATAGTGCATCATTCATCAGTCAACCGTATGAGGTCATGTTAATGTCTAAAGAGTCGGGGCATTAAATTGTATTGTTGTTTATTTGTGTTGTTTTAAATCGTATAGATATGAATTGACTTTCACCAACCTGGCGACTAACAATATAATGTAAAAATAATACAAACCCTACTACAGTACTTAAAAAATACAGGATGATTAAAACAAAGTTTGTTTGTTTGGTCTTCTGTTTTATTTATTACAGAAATTGTTATTTATAGCTTCAAGTAAAGAGCTGTTTTGTTACATTTGTGATTTATCACATAAGCTTTTTTTATTTTTTCAAAAGCCCTACTTTTGAAAATTTGATTTACAAAAATACTCTTATATTCCCGTTTGGAACTCAAAAACAATATGAAGAAAAATGTTCTATTTTTCTGTTTTCTTAGCAAAGTTCTCTGTATATTTCTGAACAAGAAAATATACCGGGTGTCCAAAGAACCAGGCTTTTGAAGAATAATAAAATACTGATTATTAATTTTCTAAGTAAAGTTGCCATGGTAATGAATGTAAACACACCTGTGTTGCTAAACGTTTTATCCAAAAACCTGTTTTTGTGAGTTACGGTCTCATAAATCCCATTAAAATCATGTACAGTTTTTCCCGAATTTGACAAATTTTCTAGGGACTTTTCATATTTGTCTTTTCGGACTATTACGAACATTTTAAAACAAACAATAGCAAAATTGATGTAGCCTTGAAATTTATATTTTCTCAAGTGATGCACTTACCAACGAACAGCATTTCATTTTTATTATATAGATGATTCAGTCAGGACTTCTTTTATTTACAGTACACAGATAAAGAACAGTTTTAGTCAAGTTCAATTCTGAATGAATGCAGGTTGTGCTATATTATATACACAGGTGTCCAAAAAGTCCCACCCCCTAACTTTGGAACAAGTAGAAATAAATAAATCATCTATAGGACAAAGGGAGATGAATTTTGGTGTAATCGACCATTTCACACCTTACCATAAAGTGGGGGTTGAGAGGGTAATTTAAAAATCTTAAATACAAACTTCCATCAAGTGATACCTCATTTTAAAGGGTTTGGTAAATGAAGAAGTATGGCACAAGTTAGAGGTCTCTATCTTAACTCTATCGAAAATGGCCAGTCAAAGTTGAAAACATCTTACTAACACAGATTTTTAATTAATTACGTTACAATACCTTTCATTGGTAATACAGCTAATTATTTACCTTAATTATAAATTTAGATTAAATGCTCAAAATCACTGGATGCTATTATCACTGGATTGTCATCAGTAGTTGTGCTTTCAACGTAGAAGACTATTACCTGCTGTATCTAGAAACTGCAAGTTTGTTCGTTCCTTTTAAGCTTATACCAAATTATGTACATATTTGTTTAGAAATAGATTTTGAATGACCCTCTGATTTTATTAAATAACATGCAAAGAACCATTATTCCTTTCCACTAGAACATAGTGTTTGTAAAGTAATTAAAATTGTGTTAACATATGTCATTTAAAATTTGACTGGCCACCATTTTCGATAGGGTCAAGATAGAGACCACTAAGTTGTGCCATTCTTCTTCCTTAATTAAGCCCTTTATAATAAGGTATAATCTTGATGGGTATTTGTATTTAAGATTTTTGAATGACCCCAACCTCCCTTTTTGGGGTAAGGGGTGAAACGGTCCTTTTGTCATAAAATATAAAGATAAACCGAAGCTCATTTATGTATTTATATTTGTTCCAAAGTTAAGACGGGGGGGGTGGGACTTTTTGGAAACACAATAATAATGTATACTGTACTCGGATGGAATACATTCTATAGATTTTTAAATTTTAATGTGTGCAGGTAGTAAAAAAATTCCGTATTAGTTATTTTACTAGTTATGGCAGACCATCTTGAATTTCAACTCAAATAAAAACAATGTTAAACGCGTAGCAAGATTACTGGAGTAATAATGAGCAGAAAATTATTCTGAATATGTCTTTCTAAAGGTTAGGACAGTCCGAATGTGGTAATCTTTTAGTTTTAAAAATATATTTTAACTAAATTTGTGCTTTGAATAAACGTTGAAATAAACGTTAACGATTTTTTCTTATTCAATAATGCAAGTATCAAAAAAGTAAAAAGGCTAACCACGTACGAAGTTTAATTGTCTTTAAAATAAAAGAAATTTTAATATTTCTTTTTAATTCACGACGAAAAAATCTGTTTTATTTTGGAAGCATGTTTGGAAGAATTTTCGTCCCTACTCTAGTGTTTAGCCTGCGCTCTGGTGGTTATCTCATCAACTTGTTGCTCGGAGGAATACTAGAAAAGTCATATCTCCGTTAATTTTTAATTTTTAAGGAAGATAACACATACTCACATAAATTGTCACGCATGCGCATTTCAGTAAGTTTACAGTCAGGGTTACATCTGTAAATCTCTATTTTAGAAATTTATGAAGCTGCGCTATATTTACTTGCGGAAGAATGAAACGTATACAAACTCAATGCTAGTAATGTACAGCTCGGCCGATTGGAGAGCTGCGGTTAACTTAGAAATATTTGTTCACTCCTGCCGAGCTAAGGTGTTTCTGCACACCAGATGGAGGGTTATTTTAAACAGTTTATAAGATAAATTACCGCAAGCTTTATTGCTTTATTAATTAAATAGATCTTACTCGCAGCTGCAAATGTATATTGATTCTGTGAGATGTAGAAGACATCATTTCATTGTATAGTGTGCCATTAAGTTTCTACAATGAAACCGCAAAGGAAAGACATGGAAAGGGAAGGCAACAACGTCCTGAAACTATAAACCTCTATCACGAGACAATGGAAAACACCCCTTCAGCTAAGGGATTATGTTATTAACTATTAACCCTTATTGCTACAGTTTATACCCTCATGATATTGGCATATACCCAAATCGTTCCAATAGGTCGGTAATTTATTATTGCATTAAATTAATAGCAGCTGAGTACTTCTTACACAAGTTTAGGAAAATGTGACTCCATTGTAAATGTATACAAATTGCACCCTTATCTGGTAACCCCAAAATGGAACCAAATCTGCTGTTACGGCAACGACACATAAGTTATTCTGAAGTATTCTTATTAAGATTTTGAATTAATTTAGGGACTGATGTATTTAGTTTATGCAAAATGTGACCTGAGCATACAAAGTTACACGGAATAGATCGTACGTACTTAGTGTGCGATTGTTTTGTAGTAATTTTTGTGCAGTCAGATTTAGTGAACAGTTTTTGAGTAGTTATATTTTTTGTTTGGTTACATTTTCAGTGAAGTTTGTTTTTGCGGTTAGTATTTGTGTACATTTTTGTGTAATTTTATATTCTGCAAATTTGCGTGTGTAGATAGGTTTGATGGTCACTTTCTGTGTGGTTAGATTTCGAGTAGATTTTTTGTTTTTGTGTGATTTGATTTCTTGTAGTTACATTTTGTGCAATTTCATTATGTCAAGATTGTTTTGTGTAGTTATATTTGTCTATATTATATTCTGTAGTTAGATTTGGTGTGTAGTCAAATTGTGTAAAATATTTTTTTTTTTTTTATAAATGGTTTTGTGTAGTTAGATTTTTATATTTATTTGTTTCCATTTGTGAACATTTTTGTGTGGTTAAATTTTGTTAAAAATTTTATTTCAATAAATGTTGACTACCTTTGCCGACTGGCAACATGGTGATACTTATTACCCTGAAAATGCCGTTTTACAACATGGCCTTATTGCATTTTGTGTAAATGGTTTATGGTATTTAGATTTGTCGATATTATTTTCTGTACATAATTTCTGTAGTTCGATTTTGTGTGCATTTTTTTGTACTCAAATTGTGTACAATTGATTTTTTTTTTTTTTGTAAATGGTTTTGCGTAGTTAAATTTTTATATATTTTTTCCAAAATGTAGATAGATTTGGTAAACATTTTTGTGTGAATAAATTTGGTTAAAAAAGTTATTTCAATCAATGTTGACTACCTTTGTCGACTAGCAACATGGAGGAACTTATTACAATGGAAATGCCTTTATTGTAACTTGCCTTTATTACAACATGCCCCTATTGTAACATGCCTTTATTACAACATGCCTTTTTACAACATGGCCTTATTGCATTTTGTGTAAATGGTTTATGGTATTTAGATTTGTCGATATTATAATTTTTTGGACATAATCTGTAGTTATATTTGGTGTGCGTTTTTGTAGCTATATTTTTTTGTGAATGGTTTTGTGTAGTTAGATCTTTCTATATTATTGAAAGTACATAGTAATTTCTGTGGAGTACTAATCTGTGTACTTAAATTTTGTGTAAATCTACTTAAATTGCCTTCATTTATAATTGTACTATCATGCGCACTGTTCACTCCATACTTTAGACTAGATTCTGAGTCACCCTTATCTCTTTATTAGGGTAGCTCCCCCACTTTGAACAACAGTTTATCACTTCACCAACATACACTGTATCCCCTGTTTACTCTTATTTATAGTTTATTTACTCTGCAGATTGTCTCGACTGTTCTCTGTCGTCACTGATTTCAAGTTATAAAATAACTTCATACAGGACAAGACATTTTAAATGAAGAAAATACATTGGGCTATGTATTGTACTAATCTTGCTAAAAGATAAAATAAGGAAACGGAAGCTATACTGGGCCACATAGATTGGTCATGTTCAAAACTTACCTTTAAAGTTAAAAGATCACCAAACGTAGGAATGTTTCAACTGATCACTTACAATTCATAAGATACCTAGAGGTTAAGTCAATAAACCAAAGAACTAGATATAATTTTAGGTTTATTAACAAAAAATTAAGTAAAAGGTTTATATGTCCTTAACAAAAGAAAAATTAATTATACGCCCTTAAAGTACAAAGAAAACATCAGATTACAAAGTTACATATATAAATTTAATTTGAATTTAAAATCCCTCCCCAAAAATAAAAATCAAAAACCCTCCCTTTTAGCAATGATTACAGAATTCATATAAAAAGATTAAACAAGATTACAAAAATATTAACATGTAGTACCATGGATTTGTTTAATAATTAACCTTTATGTCGTTGGCCAACTGTAAAGCTAAGTATAATTAAATAATAAAAAAATTATGAGACGTCTCTCTATTAAAAAAAAATATATATATAATTTCTAATATAGAGCCCTTAGGGCTGAGGTCCAAAATATGCTATAGCTGCTCCTCCCAATTTTATTAAATACAAAAGACATATTTTATATATTATTCATTTTATTACAAAAATTACAAGAACACAGCCTATTCAAAATTCATTATAAAATCCACTGCAGATTTTCAAGAAATTTATAAATTTTTATTTTATAGTTACATACATAAGAGCACTGTCGCAGAAAAGTATTTAGTAAAGCTCCATGTTGATTGTTGGCTTTATGAGCAGCACATAAGTAGTTGTTGCATTTATGTGTAATACTTTCACCAGTGAAAACTGCATTAAACAAAATAACAACCTTTTTTAGAATGCAAGTAGGCTATAAAACAAAGCATAGTAAAGCAGTTAGTTTTAAAAGTTTGCCTTTATAATATTTTTGATACAAGGTGCAAGTAGGCACTTTAAAAAAGATGGTAAATGTTACTACAGAACTTAACCAAGGTTGACTTGTCTTGTTACATTTAAATGTTTCTACATGTCAGCAAAGCACATGGTAAACTTAAAAATGTTCTTAGCTTGTAACACTAAATATATCAGAGATATAAATATTGGATATAGCTCTTTAAAATTCATAAAAATTCTAGTTTACACTGCTTTAAAATTGTACAGAAAATAACTGTATAGGCTAGGCCTTGATAAAATAGGCTAAGATGTGGTAAATGCATACGATTTAAAATTTTAGGCTGTAAAAGTTAAAAGTTAGGCTGTAGAAAAATGAATTACATAGATTTTGAATTAATCTCTATGAGCTTGAATTATTATTTACAATATAAAATGTAAAACTAACTTTATAAAATTTACAAAGAGTACATGTCATAACCAAAAATGGAAAGCTAAAACATTCTAACATACCTGGTGTT
>JAGFPH010000809.1:339340-350677 GCA_018207615.1 Philaenus spumarius
TAAAATATCTTGATCGCGCAGCTTAACAGCTGAAGTGAGTTGAGCGAATTCTCAAAATTAAGATTGTAAGTTTTAGCGGTTTTAGTGGTACATTGGTTGGCTTACGAAGGTGCATTTCATCGGTCGGCTACGTGTACGAAATATTTCATTAATAATATTTGTTCCATCTCATCCTTTAGCGTTCTTCTCGCAGCGTAAAAACTCGCTTTGCGAGTTTGCACCTTGCTTTTGCGGCATCTGATTGTTTACTGCTTCGCTTCTTTCGGATCAGAAGCTGCCCCAACTGTAAAATACCCCGCGTAGATTTGAACCGGTCTTTTTTATGGTATTTTGATAGATTTTGGGTGATCAGAGGGTGTATAAGGTCGAGAAAAAAACAAAATGTACAGAATAAGCTCCGATATTTACGTTTGTAAACAAAATCCTCAAAACAGTTTCTTTTTAGTACGAAATATCTCAAAAAAGGGTTACTTCCGGTCAAAAACGTGCCTCCGATTGTTGGATTTTTAACATAACTCGTGTAAAAGGATTAATATTGTAATAAAATAATATAATTTGTACTGTATCGCGGGTTTTGTGTTATTCCTTTATTAATGTTGGACATGAGTAAGTTGTTCCATTAAATGTTAAGTGTGCTTTTTGTTATTTATATTTCGTATTTCATGAATTGAAAATATTAATACAGTCAATTTGTGCTTAAAAGAGCTCTTGGCGGGAAAGCTTTGGGGTAGTTTTGATTTCTTCCTTTCTATATGTATTTTATGGTGCTGAATCAGCATCTGAGGTTTGCCTACAAAATCTCGTGACGCAGCATTGAAAAAATGCACAATATGTAAAAATCTCTTGTTTTGTCGGGTTTTCGCTTATAACTTGAAAACTATCAACTTTACGTAAATAACATTTCTATTAAAAAATAATTTACATAACATTGACTACAAATTTGATTATTTAGGTTTTTTCACTGACGAACAGTTCGGACTCAAGCGACAGTTGAAAATTGGTGTATTTCGGCTGTCTCCGCAAAAAAACACTTTTCCACTCCAAAGCTCTAATTTTTTACTCAAGGCTGTCATTTAGTAAATTCCTCCTACTTTTAACTTGAATACAATGTGACTGGTTTCAATTGTTATGTGATCTAAATTAATAAAACAACATATTATAAACTAAAAAACAAATTTAATATACCACGTTTTAAAAACAAACTAAATCTGTATACATCTGCATGGCTAGGAGAAATTATTGTATACTTTTTAGTCAGTTTTAAAAACTTTGTATAATAAATTATTTTTAATTCAATAATATTTCCTGCTTTTAAGTCTTCAGTTGTAAGTTCATTTATATTTATAGTATTAAATTTCTAGCTCATTGAGAACTTAGTTTAAAATCGAATAGACAAACAAACACAAAGACAGAAAGACAAGAATGCGAGTTAAAATTGCATTGACATCCAGTTCTGAGTTATGTTTAAAGTTTCGAGTCTCTAGCTCATCGGGAAATTAGTTTAAAATCGATTGCAAAAGTTGTACTGAACAAACAAGAAAGCAAGTTAATAAAAACGTGGTAATAAAAGCCTTTCCAAACCACATTATGTTTATTTTTTTGCAAATATAATTCCGTCTTGTACGTTTTTTCATTTTATTTATTAACTCCCGGCCTCCCCAAATGATTTTATAACTGCACACAAGCCAAGGCCAAGTACTTCACCTTGTACCTATGTTATCACTCTCGTGGGAAAAGACATGAGACTAGCCTGAACAATTTGAGATACAGACTATATGTATCTTCATCGTACAAAAACAAAATCAACATTGCCCCCCCCCCCACTGAAGATACAGCACAACATTCATTGAGAGTTTACTTTCATGTGCAGCAGTGGTTATCAGGCAAACCACACTCGACGAGCAACAAAGAGACCCGAACAAGTGGGGGGTGGAAAAAAACAAGAATGGTCTTGTGCCAGTGACATCCGCTTTAAACCCTGCACCGGACTCGATACTCCAACACATTTCATGTAAATGTAAAAAAGGCTGCCAACGCAATTGTGGATGCAGGAAGGAAGGCCTCCATTGCTCCCCGATCTGCACAACTTGCGAAGGGCTGTGTGAAAACGTCAAGACAGCATTTGACATAGACGAACAAGAGACAGAAGAAAGAAACTTACACGATGTGGAAGGTATGTCTAATCTTACAATATATTTCATAATCATTCATTTAAATTGTGAACCAAGCAGTACATTGGTTTACGCATAGTTCTATTTATTTTTCCCATAAATTATTTTTTTATAAATAATTAATGCGTTTTTCAGAACGCAGTAAAAAATACGGGGCTCTGGTAAAAAAAAAAAAAACATTTGTTACTTTATCGACTTGATTTCAATGAATTCGTAAGCCTAAGTACATTTGTAAGAAAACAATAAAAACATATAACAAAATAAAAAATATTTTACAAGACTGGTTACAAATAAATTAAATTATTTAAATTTATGTTATTGTAATGTTAATTAGGGTTAAAAAGAAATGGTCCTATATGTTTACTGGTAATAATCGTAAACTAACGCATGTTAAAATGTAGGCCTAACCTAAAAAATCAGCTTCTCCGTCGTTTTGACAATCGGCTGATTTGTAAATTGACTAATGTTATTATAAATCCTTTTTTATTGTGAAACAGAAATTACTTGAAATTTTGTGGGTTTTCAAATCAATATTTTGTAGTTGCATGAGATAAGCATCCCTAGTTTTAGAAATTTTCAACAAAACATACTTTCATCTCTTCTTGAGATAGGACCAAAGCTGTTATTTTCGCACCATCTACTTCATTTCCAGATGAACAAGCCCCTACGATAGAACAAAACGAACCTAGGCCAGCATCCGCCGCCTTCAAAGAACCTCATCCAGGACCCTCTAAACGACAACGCCTAATATAATATACATATAATCATAATATGTAATATATAAAACAATATAATAATAATGTAATAATTTTTCAAGTTCTTCGTTGTAATTTCAACTTTGTGTGCCTAAATTAGTATAGTTTTGAACTTCATATAGCTTGAACATTATTATATTTAATTTACGTAAGGTATATGCAGAGAACAGGAAGGAATTCACTAATTGACAATGTTTAATATATTAATTTAAAGTTTTAGAGTGGAAAATGTGAATTTTTGGGAGACAAGCGAAATACGCCAATATTCAATTAGCGCTTGATCCTCCTGAACGGTTCGTCGGCGAAAATAACTTATGGATTGAAATTTGTAGTAAATTTTAGGTACATTCTTTTTTAATAGGAAGGTTATTTACAAAATTTGATAATTTTCAAGTTATAAGCAATAAACCGCAAAACATGAGATTTTTACGTGCTTTTGCATTTTTTCAATGTTGCGTCACGAAATTTTGTAGGCAAACCTCAGATTCGGATTCAGCATCTCCAAAAAACATATAAAATCGAAGAAACCAAAACTACCAGAACTTTCTTGTGAAAAAACATAATTTGTCTGGATTAATTGGAAGGCTATTGAAACCGGTTGTCACCGTGAAGGAATATGAAACTATTGACGGTACTTAGTTTATATAACCTAGTTTAAATATCCTAGGATACTAGATTAGAGACACAATATCACTACAAAGCAAAATTAATTACTTTTCTCTTTATCTATAATCACTTTTAATTGGTTGGAAAATGTGCAATAGTTTTTTTACTCTGTTTAAATTAAATCCTTTTGGATAAAATAACTCTGATCGTTTTCACAAAGGAACTATTCAAAGTAAATACCTTCCTATGAAAACAATGTTAACTATAGTAAATCGGATTATATAGCCTATAGAAAGAATACTTCAAACACTTTATTAATCTAGTCCCCAGGCTTTCTCAGAAATAAGTTGATCGTTTTAAAGTTAAGATTTTAGTTCAAGTGCTTGGGGTGATTTATACTGCCTATCTGAGGAACACAAGTATCTATCATTTAACCCTGGAACCGGCAATGTTAACGAAAATGGATTTTTTGGCGTTTGCAAGCACTTTTTCAAAAATTCGCCAAAAATAGTAAATGAACCCCAATCCAAAAGTGTTCCATATCTTTTTTGGTAGAGAAAGGTTCAAAGAATTTACATGTGCCAGTAAAAAAAAAGATAGATGTAAAATTTACAAAGTTATTAGCTCAAAAAACCAAAAATGTTCTGTTTCAAAAGGTTTAACTTTAGGCCTACATAAAAAGTAGTAAAAAGTTTCGTAATTTAGTTCTAAAAAGAACTGTAGACCTATATTTATCAATTTCAAATTTCTTATTTTGAAAACACCAGTTTTTATGTTCCTACTACAAGACTGCTAACAAAACTAGGCTTAGTTTGAATAGTAATTTAGGAATATATCCTTTGCCCAAAAATGAAATATTATTATAAGAAAGTGTAGAGAATAAATCATAGAATTTATCTGTATACTTGCAAATTCTCATTTTGTAAACTATTTCACATTGTATTACTTGTTCCACAAAATTATAATAAACTGTCCAAAGTTCGCGCGGATACATGGAATACGAAATAACTGTTGGAACAGCATGGGAAACAGACTTGTTTTGCGATATCAAGCGGTGGTTTTAATTCTACGAAAGTCTATATTTCCTACTGCTGTTTGAATATCATCTAACCAGTAGAATATAGTTTACTTTACACCAATCGAAAGATCGAAGTTTTCCTTTCAAAAGGATATAAAGATATTAATAGAAAGACAACCAATTTTAAGCGATATCGCGAATGCAAAATGTGCTGTTTCATTGGTTGAAAACTGTCCAATTGCAAAGGTTTACAGACAATTCCATACCTTATACAAGTGGCTTTGGATTGGATGGCAGTTTTAGAAAGTTAAAGTCTTGACGAATACAAAGTTATCTCTATATTATTGTCAAAATATCCCGGTCGAGCGGTAAAGACTTCAAAGTAATGACAAAGTTGAATCTTTCCATGTGATTTATTCGCGAGGCGTTGGCTTTTCAGAAAACTAATATTTTAAAACGATGATTACGTATGTAAATATAAGTTTTAGAAAAAAAATTCAATACAAAAATTAAAGTTTAAATCTTTTTTTACCAAAGGTTTTTGTCTTTTTGAGATTGGAAGACTTGTTTCAAATGTGTAGTCGCGCGTGATTGTATCGAATATTTCACCCACTAAAAATTGTGTAGTCTGCCAGTTCTAGGGTTATCTTGTATAGACAAAATAAAACCTGAACATAAAATCTCACAACAAGTACGTTTACTAACTTCGAACACGTTTCAACGACAATGTCGACGTTCTCAGTGATGCACGGGATACAGTAACGGAACTATAATTAACCTAACAGTGAGACAACGAACCGTATATATTATACAAAACTAGACATACTTGGCATAACCAGAAGGGGCGTACCCTACAGGGGTGGGGTTTAATATCTTGTATGTTTTCGAAATTTGTTTAAACGACATTGGTAAGTCCACGTTGGTTTAAAAATGCCTGATCAAAGACGAAACAATGCATAAATAAATTGTTTAAAACAATTTTACATTGAATTACCATTATCACAGCCAGTATGAAACTGAATAAAGTTTTGAGTTAGTTTCGTAAAAAAATTGGCTCCATTTTCGTTGATAGAATAATACGTGAAAAGAAAATCACACTGAAGATGGTGATATTGCAGTTGAAACTCGTTCGAGTTAGTAAACGTATTAGTTGTGATATTTTGTGTTCAATTTTTATTTTATCTTCTCACATATTAAGCTCAGTATTTATTAATTAGTATGCCATTTTGGTTATATACAAGGTATCTGTGCGTGATACCTTACATGATACGGTGGGCATTTATTAGATATTGGAAATTCTTTCAGTTAATGATTTGTACATAATAGTCACTGTCCCTAAATAAAATTTAAATTTTTTTGTAGAAAATGAGGTCCATATCGAAGTTGGGTGAATTCTTCTTCTCAATACTTGCTAAATTCCGAAACTTAAAATTAAGAAGGACGAGGTGATTAAAATTGTCACGTCAAAGTACGAAGCATTGTACTGAAAAACACTAGATACAAAAGGCTTACTGAAAAAATTAAATAACAAGAAAAGGAGTTTAAAAAATACATCAGATCTGTTCTTCCAGTGTTTCTTCATTTGCACCTATATATCTGTTTGCAAGCCGTATGTTGTATTATTCAAAACGGAATGGTTTTTTAAATCTCGAGTAAGTGTAAGTAGCGGAATTCTCATGCCAAAAAATCTGCCATCACAAAAATAATGTAAAACTATAAATATACCATATTTTACTACAACGATGAATTTTTCACAGACCACACTAAGAATAATGTATGAAGGATATGCTTTAAATTTTAAGTAAAAGTTACATTTTACGTATTTAAATTTACTTTAATATAAAGTAAATGAATCAATTTTGAAGGATTGCCTTATGCTCGAAAAGTGGATCCTTCCATTGATTATGCATATAAGTGGAGGGATTTCTTTTAAATTATACAAGTATAAGGTTGTCCTCTTTTTCATATACGACCATTGTCACAGTATCCCTTCTTCGTTGCCCTGGATACCACCGGTGTTCAGGACCTTGCCCTTTTTGGCCTTTGCTAATTCTTTCAGCGACTCACTACTACAGATAGCGCCAATTAGGATGGAGCGCGAAGAGGGGGTGTGCAAGTCTCCTACGCCGGCTTCCACCACATTTCCCCTCTCGTGGTGGAGTACAGTCAGAGCCGACAGCCCTACCAAATTCATGACTGCTATGTAGTCATGTTGATTGTATATCAACACTTTTTCGTGGTGACTGTACTGAAGACTCACAATCGAGTAGGAGATGGTAAGAAGTTACAGCTCATGCTCAAGTGACGCTTCACGCTACTTGGCACTATCTTTAGCAGTGAAATCTCTTTGGTAATTTCACATTTCTTAGTACTGTCCATCTGAGCAGATCTTGATTATGCTCTTATATGATGTTACAACTACCTTTGCCCGGTACAATATATTTTGGCATATTCCTGTGTCTGGAACAAATAGTACCTTCTGCAGTCTTACGTAAATATTGTATTACTTCCAGCGACGTTTACTGATTCAAGTTTATGACAACATAAAGCACACGAAGGCTTTATTTCACGCTAAAGTATGGGTTTCTTTGCATTAATCCATAAACAAAACTAACTTTGCAACAACACATTAGATGTAGGATTAAAACGCAGAAAGTAAAGTGTCCCCTCGAGAACAATATACCAGATTGTATTCTGCCACGTTCACTACAAAGTCGTGCTATAAGTTACTGCTGTGGGAACGTATCGCGTACATTTTATTGATGTTATAAATATATGTGAAAGACTATAGACCAGGGAAATTATAAAAAAAATTTTGAATTTAGCTCGGATCGACATAGGGTTTTCTGCGTTGTGCTCAGAAATGGATCAGGAAAAATCTACATAATATGATGATTGTCTGCTAGAACAGAATTGCATCAGGGCTGTTTAAAATGCATCCAAAAGTTCTTAATTTTTAAAATATCTAAAAAATTTAAAATTGGTTAAAACTACTTAACGGGGATTTTTGAAGTAGCTGGTTCAGAATATGACGTTGAAAAACGTTGCCGTTGCCCATAGCGGCCAAAATTTAAAAGTAGAGAAAAAGACTTGGAAATCGTTTCCCGGAGGTTTTTGAGGTCACTTTTTATTAACTTTTATATATTAAAAAAAATTACATTTTGTTGCATTTTATACAACAATTGCAGCCCGATACAATTCTGTCCGAGCTGTCAATCATCATATTATGTAGACATTTCCTGATTCATCTCTGAACACAATGAATTTCTGAGCTGTATCTCAAAGTTAAGTTATTTCAGTGGAATTTAGTCTCATTTTCCTGGTCTACTTTTGGAATATTCGTGTTTCCCTGTGAAACACATTGTTAAATTATAATTATTTAAATTCGTTATGGACGAGGGAGAATATTACATCCGCTCGAGTCAGTATTTTACGGAGATTTGTACCCTCTTTTACATCAAAACTATGTTCATATGCAGTCACAAGACTATAAGTTGAAGGGTCAGTTATTTACTTTAACCGAAATGATGAGTGGGCAGAACAAATAAAATAATCCCGCAGCTAAGACGGGTCGGTATCATTTATAAGCGTTATAGTTAATTTTCCATATACTCAATCCTTTCTGTAATTTGTGTGTGTGTGTGTGTGTGTGTGTGTTGTGCGTTGGCACACGTATGGTTCGTAAAATTAACTATCGTAATTTTTTATATTTATAATATGTGGGCATTAAGATGTAGTTAATGTTATGTAAGAAGAATAAAAAGTACGTCTATTTAAACATTGTAAAAATAAGAAATGTGTTAAACATAATTGAAGATGTTACCATTCTGCTTGACGGTTAAAATGACCAGTGCCATTCAAAGCTTGTATTTATAAGCCGTTGTGTACTTATTATTATTATTTATATGAAGTTGAAATTGTGGCCATATACAGAGTTTAACACTTCACTCGTGCATTGCGTATAAAAAAGTATCAAATAACTTAGTATCAACTGAAATTCCCCTATTTCGCCCATAAAGAATCTGCTTGTTTTTTTTTTTTTTTTTTAAATCCCAGTATCTTAAAAGTACATACTTCGGGAGATAGAGTTCCCTGCCAGAAAGTATATGTATATTTAGAACGTTAAAATTGGAACGTGACATGTGGAATGCTAAAATCTGAACGGAAACTAGGAACGCTGATATCGGAGTAAGAAAATCAGAACGCTAAAATAAGGCTAACACTGAAAAGATACAATTTTACGGCTAAATTCGGAACAGAAAATAAGAAACGGTAAAATTGGAATGCTAAAAGTGGAACGGTAAAATCAGAACGCTGGAAAGTTGGAATGCTAAAATTGCATCATTAACATTGGAAATTTACCGATAAATTTGGAACTGAAAAATGGAAAACTAAAATTTAATGGTTAAATGTAGAACGGTAAATTTGGAACACTATATTTGGAACGCTAAATGCAGAACTCTAAAATTGGTATGGTAAATAATATGGAACATTAAAAATGGAAATCTAAAATGTTATCACTAAATGTGGAATAATTAATTATAGAAATTAATATTTAAGTTGCTAGAGTACTTTTTTGGTTTTTAAACTACGCTGTCACTAATACTAAATATTGCCGTTTTTTATAATAAAATTAACTAAGTTGTTTTAATCTTAAAATTAGAAACTAGTCCAGTTATAAAAAAGTACACATCTTGGTTAACTTGTATTTTAACCTAACTTTCATTATTTCTTCTAATCTCATATTATTACCACATTAACTAGTCTGTTTTGTTATCCCACTAAACCAGTTGATGCTCGACTCGTGGAACAACTAACTTATATGAATACATAAAACACACAATACGCTATATACAGTGTATAAAGGCGTTGGGGTTTAACTATGTACTGCATTTTATACGTTCTAGGTTATTTATACCTGCATTAAGTTATGCAGTTGATATCACACTAGAGACGAAACAAAAGTTTCTGCTCTTGAACTCTGTATATAAAATTAAATAGATCTAGTACTGGGTTGTGTCTTCAGAACTAGTATATATTTTACATTAGTTCTGAGCTTCAAGTATGCTTTTCTAAGTTACACAGGGAACTCTCTCACTATGTTCTCTGTCTATGTTCTCCTTCTCTCTCTCTCTCTCTGTCTATATACAGGCTATCCCGTGAGTAAAGTGCCAAACTCGGGAAATCGTTCTATATATCAAAATAAAGAGAAAACCAAGAATATATTTTTTATTCCAAAAACGCTTTGTTTATCAGATATTCTTCCATTTTGTTTCTTTTACAAAATAATTTATATCTAGATAACAGTTGGACCGGTTGAGTTAAAACTTGCCACGGCATGAGGTTTATCCTCAAATTTATCTTTTGTAAGAAATATATACGATTACATCCAGTAATGCGTTTCAAATGGCGGCAGTTTGAATACTTCAAATCTTGAATTAGACAAAACCGTATATTTTTTCGTTTCAAGACTATTTTTTTAAGTCCTTTTAATTTATAATCGGATATTGTAACTGTCAAAACAATCGGATGAAGGATACTAATAATTAAATCTAATAATTGGTTTGTTCAACCAGTCATGCTATACCAACACAGTAAACAAAACAATGTGGTGGGTTAGTAGCAGATCTCAAGTTGTCCATTACTTTGAAACGAAGCAAGATACTAAGCTTCAGTTTGTGCCGTTCTGTTTCTCTTTTAATAAGCTTTACAATGGTGTATTACACCAACTATTTTTACATTTAAAATTGATAACGCCCCTTTTTGCCAATTACCCAAAAATCAAAGATCGTCAGATATACTAAAAAAATGTGTACAGTTTTGCAACACAACATATATAAAAAGTTTTGTCAACTTATTTCAGTAACAACAATAATTAATTAATGGGACTTTGAGACCATTCTGTAAATATAGATATGTAATTTAATAGCTCGTACCACGGCTTCGCGCACAGATGTGATTGAATAAATGGAAGGACTATGCGTAAATATTACACTAAGCGTGTCTTACCATTACACGCAGTAAAAAAAAAAAAAAAACAGTTTCAGATCCTAATTCCACTGCCCAAAAAATCATAGTGAGTTTCAACATTTTTGGCTTATTTAAATAAAGGCTTATAAATCTATATTTTTTATTTAATATATCTAAACGAATTGTAATATGTTCCTATTTTATGATCTTCATAGCAACTGCACCCATTATTATTTATTTTTAAGTGTAGTTTTCCCATGAAACGTATTACGCTCACGTAATCGAATTGCAAATGTGTTTTCTTTCTTAGATATCAACAAAGATTATTATGTACCGAATTTCAGATATCTAGTTTGTAGGATGTTATTGGAATTTACATCTGTTATACTATATACGGGTAGTTACCACATTTTAACTAACCGCAAGGGCAGCTTCTGATCGGAGGATGCAAACTCCTGAAGACAATTTTCCAACGCACGATCGAAGCGAAGGGCTGAGGCCGCAAGGACGAGGTGCAAACTCACAAAGTGCACTCAATAAGCCTAGGCAGCAGGATTAAGGTGCAAACTCACAAGGTACAGTCAATTATCCTAGGCAGCAAGATCGAGGTGCAAACTCACAAAGTGCAGTCAATAAGCCTAGGCAGCAGGGTTGAGGTGCAAACTCACAAAGTACAGTCAATAATCCTAGGCAGCAAGATCGAGGTGCAAACTCACAAAGTACAGTCAATAATCCTAGGCAGCAAGATCGAGGTGCAAACTCACAAAGTGCAGTCAATAATCCTAGGCAGCAAGATCGAGGTGCAAACTCACAAAGT
>JAGFPH010000809.1:350687-370554 GCA_018207615.1 Philaenus spumarius
CGAGGTGCAAACTCACAAAGTACAGTCAATAATCCTAGGCAGCAAGACCGAGGTGCAAACTCACAAAGTGCAGTCTATAATTAAATTACAAGTGAAAAAACATAGACCAAGACCGGGAGTTGAACCCGGGACCTTCACGTTTCCGTCGTGATGCTCTGCCAACAGAGCTGCCCTGATATCTGGAGATATTGGTCGATGTTATCTCACTTGTACGATTTTACTGCAATTATTGAATTAACAGATTGAATACCTCGTGTATACGACATTGAAAACAATCTCTATTCTTATTTCGCAGCTTACAGTTGTATTATTATTAATATATTTTTTTCACTTACACACTTTCTCAGCAAGGGATATTTAATTAAATTACAAGTGAAAAAACATAGACCAAGACTGGGAGTTGAACCCGGGACCTTCACGTTTCCGTCGTGATGCTCTGCCATCTGAGCTACCCTGATATCTACCGAGGGTAAATTCCTGAGGTTATCCAGGAGTTGCTGCCAATAGCGAGAAGTTTATGCAAATAATAAAATTAACTTATAGTGATTTTTTTTTAAATAACAGCTTTAATTTACCTCGTAAAACATGTTTACAAAACATAATTACAACATTGAAATATTTTTCTAGTTCTTTACTCATTATTTCACTTCTTCATTTGTATATTTCACTTAAAGTAAAATCACAATATTACTAAAAGTTTTGACATTTTCTGGGAGAACTTCGTTCTGTTATTTTATTTATATTTTCCACTTCACAACAAAATTTTTTTGCTAGAGTGTTTCATTTTTCACTGTTCTACATTGTATCTCTTCTGAAACAGAAAAAATAAACAGATTTTGTAAATACAGGGGAAACATGATACATTTTAATATATTAGGGAGACCCTTAGGTGCTCCACATGTAGCTGCCCCCTTGCTACCGCCGCACAGATATATTATCTTTATGCATGTAATAATTCTTCTGTACGCATGTATGCCACTGAACTCGTCTGCTGGAACAATTTTGATGAACGTTTTTGTGTGTGTTAGAGTGGGTCCCTGGATGGTTCAGATTCTCAATTGGACCTGGCAGGTGGTTCTAGGAAAAAATGTTTTCTATATTGTACATACATATCAATGTTTTTTTCTTTGTCCTCAAAAACTATTTGACCGATTTCGCTAAAAAAATCCACACTTTATCCATATCATTGTCAGGAGTGTTTAGACGTTACAATTAATTCAGTTTAAGGTTTTGAAATAGGGTTGCTACCCCTATCAAATACATATAAATAATGCTAACTTCCTACAAGCTATAAAGCTAATGTAATATTATTTTTAAGGAACTATTTGGAAACTGATTACTTAAGTCAAAGGGATGAAATGAAATAACTACCCTTAAAATTAAATAACAATACACTTTCTTTTCTAAATTCTCAAAACTACTGAACTGTATTAAAAAAAAAAAAAAAAAAAATGGCTCCTGTGCGTCAAATCGCTGAAATGGGATAACTATCCTTAAAATTAAATCAAACAATAGGGAAGCATTGCGAGGTCTACTAGTATAGGTATATATTCTTTTTTAATAAAGATTTAGGATTAATCATAAACTGCAGTTGATTTAAATGATGCTAAATGTATACATAACCTAAAAATTATAAATACAAAATAAATGCTATCAAAGTATGAAATCAGCTGTTCATGGCTGAAAGGGGTGCAAGTAATTAATATTATATTATTATTCTACCAACACTAAACATCCTCAATCAGCTGAGATATGTATTGAAATTAAATGTTTTAAATGAATAAACAGCATTTTAAACTATCACAAAGCCTAATTTTCTTTTAAATTTATTTTTCCGACAAACTTGAGGAAATATCATTTAATCTGATACATAAGACGTAGCAATATTTTTCGTGGGTGGATTTGGTAAAGGAAACATTATTTGCAGTAATATATGTATTGAACTAAATGTATTTACTGTCGGTTATTTAACAGACAATTAATGTTATGATTTGTGTATTCAGGTTAGAACACATTGCCCGCAGTGGGTTTACTAACTTTAACTGTCAGAGATTCACTCACAACACATGTTAGGAGTTAATCCCAATCAGCGAGGATTCACTGAAGCGCAATTACATCGAAATCCTCTCAAATTACCGTTCGTTCCACGTCCTCTCAGACCAATACTTGATTTTCGTCAGATTTTCCAGTATATTTTACGCTTGTATTTATTTCACTAAGTAAACAAAATGGCGTATTACATTCGAAATATTCTTCTCTTAAAATTATATTCACTAATTCCAAAGGAATTTCCAATATCTGAAGCAAAACTTTGTTTAGACTGTCCACAAATTCCAAACTTATAAATTTACAGCTTTTTCTTCTTCTTTCAATTCAATTAGTAGCCTGGGACCGTTGAGACATTAATTGAGGCTAGGCCCTTGGTGTGTTACTTTTGTGGAAATTAAAAATGGACACTCTGTATAACCTACTAGGGTAGTGCCGGACTCCTACCCCCTCCTTCTCACTATTAATTATGTATGGTATACCTTAGTTGTCTTTTGTGACAGTACTCATATCACAAGTTCATCAATCGCCCTCAAATCGTCTTCACTTCTTAGCATTTCTTACTTCGGCCAGATCTTAAATATCGGGTAGGCTGCCGACTACCTCCTTTAGCTCCTCTCTGTCACATTCCCATCTAGCACACCTGAGGAAAGTGTGCTCCACAGAATCTTCCATTCCGCAATAGAGTCATCCTGGGTTGTTCCTAATGTGAAATCTGTGGAGGTTGCTTCCAAACTCTCCATGCCCCGGGAGGATTTGTGTAATGTAATGGTCCACCTATCTGAAATGTCTAGATTTCCTGTTCCTAGATCACGGACCTGCTTCCTTGTCCAACCTCCTGTACTTTCTCTGCCACTATTCGATTGTATTTCTCCTAGTATCCTCTCTGGCCCACATTCAGGGAAGAGTCTTATGAAGGACTCCAGCTAGTACAGTGGCCGAGTTTGTTGATACCGTCCAACGGTTCTAAACGCCATTTTCCTCTGCAACCTCTCCATCATTTCCCCTTACTTTGAAACTTTGAAAGCATCCCACCAGACCGAGGGAATTATCGTCAACTCATTGAGTTTCGTCTTGTAGGTCGCAACTCACTGACATAAATCTATCCTTTAGCCTCCTGGGTCAATTTCGTCAGTGCCTCTTCCATACCTTCGTTGATCAAAGACGCCTCAAGATCTCTAATGTAAAGAATTCGACTAACTCCTCCGAACTTCTGCTTAGCTTCTCTTCCAGTACTTGCTGCAGTCGTTCAGTTTTGTCATTGTTTTTATCTGTGACTAACTAATAAAAATACTCTTTATGGTTCTTTGCTTGAGTCTCCTCAAATCCCATCAAGTCCGTTTCGACATCGCTGAGAAGGTCTATATATTGCCGGTCTTTACCTGTTACTACTATAGCGTCGCTTTTATGAAATTTTCCTGCCTTATCACTTAAAGGAAAATCCTTTATTATTTTTAATTTGTAATAAATTACCTGCTATACGCTTCCTCAGCAAGGGTTAAATTAATTAAATTACAAGTGAAAAAACATGGACCAAGACCGGGATTTGAACCCAGGACCTTTGCGTTTCCGAGACAACACTCTACCACTGAGCTATCCTGATCCTCCAGAGCTTTGTTGAAAAATCCTTTGCCTCTCCCGTACCCATATTTGTAGGTATATGTGCATTTACATCCTGTATAAATTTATCTGGTAGAAGCTAAGGTAGGCAAACACAGAGTGGGTCTAATTTGTTTCATCTGTTGAAACTAATTCTGCTTTGTGTCAGCTCGAACTTTTAATTCAGTTATATTAAATTGGTTGGAAACTTGTATTTCTAAAGTTGCTGGAGCTTTTGTTTCACTTAATTCCAAAAATATAAGTTTTATTTCAAGGGGTAACTGAAACAACACAAATTTATTAGGAACTTTTAAAATTGTATGATGATTTGTTTTGATTAATAAGCTGCGAAATTTTTTTTATGTTTAATATTTTTTTTTACGGAGAAAAATAATGTAGACAAAAACACAACACTTGTAACCCCAAACCCTAAAAATTGAAATTAAATTAATTTCAGTACAATAATGCACGTTTACTAATCCTAGTTTTGGCTGCATTTCCTGATTCACCCATCATCAGGATAAAAAAACAAAACAAAAAAACACACAAATCACTCGGACATATATTGTATTGCTAACAGTTCAAACGGCTAGTCGACATTGGATTTATATATTGGCCTTCTATGTCTTATCTGTATTGGACGATGGTGGATTTGGTGTCGGGCTTAAAGTGCGCCACATTTCACTTAAAGAATTTAATAGGATCTTAGAACGAGCTTTGTTGGAATATAATTCTAAATTTTTCCATGGTATTCACAATTCTAAATTGTTTGCACATATGCATAACTTCCAATTTGGAGTTGAGTGAGAGGCAGTTGTTTATAAGTTGCTCTGCAAAAATAGAGTTTGTACTATCCAGCTTTTCCATGGTAAGCTGGCCACTCACGGTCGTTCCAATTGGATTGGCGCGCCGTCGTCACTCCGTTCCATTTAGACCGACCTAAAAATGTCGGGGCCACTTGAGAGCTTAACTCTTGCCAACACCAAGCGAAGTGGGGGCCATTCACGATCACTTCGTCAGTTCACTCCACACCTGTTTTTATTTGACGTTTGTTCTTGATAGTGTCCCTTAACATCATGGACGATTAATTTCACTTGTGTTGCAACAGAAGTTTGTTTAAACGTGTAGAGTAGAAGGCCAAAAAGAAAGTGGGTGAAACAGTGGAACAAAACCACCCTCAGTCACGTAAATTTTATGAGAGAAGTAACCCTGGAACTTTTTTTACTTTTATTACGGTAGTCTGTCTTCCACAGACACGTGTTCTCCCTGTAAATATCTTTAACCTGCACTACAAACTCTTTGTTAGATGCCTTTGCACTAAGAAATACAAAACTTAAAGAAACCATGACGTTTACTCGAAGGAGTTCAGGCAATGACTGAGAATTGAGATTCGTTACTAACGATAGCGCCATCGTTCCATTTGGCGCGAATTACCGAATGGTTTTTCCACTCACGGCGACACGGAGCGAAGGCCAAATGGAGTGGCGCGATGAATTTACAAACATTTGGATATCCATAACTTCGCTTCACCATAGATCACGAATAATAAAATAGATCATGCATGCATACGGGGGCTGTGTGCCGAAAAAAAGGTTGTCGCGAAAATAGTACATGATCGCGCCGCGAGGTAGCGCTAGGGAGAAATCATTGGTGTTTCATACAGCTTCCGTCGTTTCCCCAATAGATAACGCCACTATCGTCGAATTTCCAGTGGAACAAAATATTGCATTGGATCGGAGTTCTATTAGGTTATCCAAATTCAATGGCTTCACTCCATTTAAACTTTGACAAGTTTTCATACTCACCATACGTTTTTGGAGTGACGGCATTCCGTTTGGCACGATGGACGACTGTTAGTGCCCAGCTTTACATCTTACGTGTAAGGGAAATCCTATCTGTCCTATACTTTGATTTTAACTTCTTTAGGATTGAGAACCACGACCGTAGTGGGGAGTAGAGGTTCGCCGCGCACTAGGCCAATCAGAAATTGACAGTTGTTACAGCAACCGATGCACCCCTTGTTGCCAGAATTCTGTTTAATTGCTCGTCATTTGAAAGTCATTGCAAAAAGGCGAATTGCTTGATGATTAACATGGTAAAAATGCGTCGATGCCTCTCCACACCAACGCACTCGGCCGATATTAAATCATTTTAAATCAAACTGTAGCAGTAAGTGGGACAATCGCTGCACGAGAGCGATTTTGAAGTCGTGCGTCTACACCAATTTTCGCTCCAAGTTGTACTAAATGGACGGAAGTGCATTTCTTATTTTGTACGTGACGATCAATTGGTTTTTTGCCTTTACATTCTTCAACCTTATTCTTCAAACCGGCATTGCCCTCAAACTCGCCTTTCATCCTTGCGCGTCCTCCTAATTTACCTGCATGAATTGTTAATGATCTCCACCTGGAGCGAAATTTGTTTTGTGTGTTTGTATGTGTTGGATTTGTATGTAAAAAAAAAAAACTGATGATGGGTGAGTAGTCCGAAACTACTGTCGAAATATTGTAAGAAAACACCTAAATATAATATAACAAAATTTAATTTCACTAAACCTCAACAACTAATAAAATGTAACAGATTTTCAGAACATTAATGAACCTTCAAAATTCAAGTGCAAAGAGAAGGTTTCTCTTTGTAGTTTATGTTTAAGAAGAACCTTTGATAGTATATTTTGCAATTATCTGTATATAAATCTTGTATATCATATTTATTTCATGTATACTCTGTCGTCTGTTTGTTACTATTTCACTAATATTCGATGTTGTTATTTTAAGTGTTTGAAACACTACTTCGAGTTAATGACCTGATGCAGCCTTCAAGTTACCTGGTCATACCACTTCACCTGCTTTAATGATTGCTAACTCACGTCTGATCATTATGTATTCATCCAATTCATTACGCAGTCAAGGGTGCTTCAATAGATGTTTATAAAGGCAGGAACGGTTGTGTAATTTGAGCACGTGACCACCAGATTTATAAAAGAACAAAATATTATCCATTCTCAATAAATGTAAACAAAATTAAAAGTGCGTTAGATTCTCGCACGGTAGAGGTGGTTTTGGAAACAGTTGATTTTATGCATCGCTTCTTTGCATATATAGTTACGTGGAATTTAATTGAATTGAAGAAAACCTCTCTTAATTAAATTAAATATTTCTTTTTTTTGTCATTTTCATTAATTCATAATTTAAGAAATAAATAAATGACTGAATTAAAATATTTGGGATTAAAATCATTGATTAAGTAGGCCTGTGATTAAAATGTGTAATCTTTTTTTCCCTTTTTTTAAAGTATTTCAGGTCTTTGAGTAAAATATTAAATTATAGGCTATGTACATTTACCATGTTAGAATCCCTAATGGCATAGACTCAGTTAGATATAGTTCGTTGTTTGTGGACCAAAGTAGTTTCTTTTGAAGAACGAAATATACCAAAATAACTGAAAATAACAGTTATTCAAACATAATATTATAACAGCTGATTTCTTCAGTTAGCTTTAATACTTAAACAAAAATAAAATAAACATTAACACGTGTTCAGCTAATATACAGTATAATACGAAAACGTGTACTGGTTCCTTAAGCTACGTATTAACACAGTACGCCAGCGCATGCGTGTAGTCTGTCTGTGACGGAGAAAATTGAAATGATTCTTCCTCTATTTCTCTCTTTCTGGAAGTTGGACCGTTGCAGTTCTCGTCACGATCAGGCCAACTCATGCTACCGTGTGAAGAGAAAATGCTACGTATACACACAGCACACACTGCGCACGCGTATAGAGGGCGTTTCACTTTTCGTCTGATATAGACCAATTTGCTCTAACGGTCCTAAAGAAGTTCCACTCGAAAATCATTTAATGTTACCTCAATGTTTACATACATTCATTTTACAAAACAAGGGGTTGTATAGACTAACTGCTTCTATTGAGAGGTGTTGGACGTCCTTCGCTGTGTCACATATCACCTACGCAAAACACATGTACACACTTTTCTTGTACATTAATAAACATCTCTACGTTTTCACCATTACCTCAAGAAATACATTTTTATGGCAAGTTGTGCAATACAAATTTCATCTTTTTATTCTCTTATTTAAGGGCGAAAACCCTCGGTGGTTATCACCGCTAATGAGAATTTCTTAAAAAACTGGACAGCAACTTAATCACATTTTAAAATTCAGGTGACGTATTTTTAGGTATGTGAGATATTTGTTATGTTTTTATGTTTGAGTTTTCCTTTATTTGTGTTTATTTTACACACAACGTTTAGTTGTTTTCGACATTCATTAGTTTTAAGTCTAGAGTGCTATTTAGATTTCGTGGTCTTTTTCGCATAGGCTACTTACGTGGCACTTTTGCTTTTTTTAAATTAGTTTTTTGTTATCTTGTTTGTTTGTATGTGTTTTATTTATTTTTCTGTAAGTTTTGATTCCTATTGTTGTAGGTTTAGTTGTGTATTACTACTATAATGTTAATAATATTAAGTTTTGTATTGTATGCATTAATAGTGTTAGGTGGTAACCTCACCAGTGATTTTATCAAAAGAACTAATTTATTTTGTATTTGTTTTATGTTTTTGTTTTTTTATCCGATCACCTATAAATGGTTGAAGACATTGGTATAGTTCCGAATGTATTAAATGTAAAATCTCAGACGACAAGGGGAAAATAAAATAAAGTAAATTTGTGCGGTTATGGGACCCCCGCCAGGAACAAAGTTCATCACTCCTTTTCTTCAATTCTTTTACCAGCCTTAACGGCAACATACACACATAATTTTAATCTTTCAAATTGCCGTTTACTATTAGTTGGTTTTTTATATAAATATTTACTGTTTCCATATATTTAATGTTATTATAATAAAGGTGTAGAATGAATTATAACATCAAAGCTAAGATGATAAACACAGTTAAATGTCCATTCATTGTAAATACATTCAATAAACATAAAATATTGGTTCATCAGTCTAGGAATAAAATAATTGTGTATATGTTCAATTTATTTTACTTGTCTTAACGGCAACATATATACAATAATTTTATGTTAGGTCTAGACTTAAAATTACTTTCTAGGCCTACAATAAATTTATTGTATGTATAATGCCGTTAAGGTAGGTAAAATAAATTAAATATACACACTATAATTTTAGGTTAGGCCTAGACTGATGAACCAACATTTCACGTTCGTTGAATGTATTTCAGCTCTTGACGATAATATCTGAACTACGCGGAACGGAACCGATCGTCTCTTAATTTAAATTGATGATCCAAAACACATGTTTCTTGAATGTATTTACATTCATTGCCATAGCAACTAATTTGATAACTCTTTTTCGTTATTCGTATTTTATATTTGTCATTGCCATAGCAACCAATTAAAAACACTTTTTTCGTTTCTTATTACATTATCTATTTGTTAACTTCTACCTCAACCCGCGTTAAGAAACTTCGTTCCAAAATAATATTATTATTATTATTTGTTTTGGTTTTATGTTGCTTTTAGAAGCATTGAAACATCCAATGATGACATAAACATTTTTTCGCAAAAAATACACAAATTTTAATGTTATTTATTACAAGAAAAAAATACTCTGAAAAAGTAATGATTAAACATTTTTTACCAATATTGTTGCTTAAATCTATTTAATAATTAACGAATAATAATAATAATAATATGTAAATTTTTTACAGTACTAAAGGACCCAATAAAATGTTAATGACGACACAGTCGTACGAACACTCCTGAGATTAACATCAGTGATTAGCAGCTGTTAATCAGAGTTGATCACGTGATTATGTTAATAAATACAATTACGTACTTGATCGTGTCAATATAAAGCTTTGACAGCAATTACATCCAGTTAAATGTGCATCGGTAATGCAGTTTGCCGCGTTTTATGTACCCTGCAGGTCTGATTAGTGTACTGAGGAAACAAAACTACGTATTGACAAACTAATTGGTAACGTCATCTCAAATGAAGATACGGGATCAGTGTTGCCAGATTTACGGTAATTAATTATCGTATTCAAGCGATATTTTGCATTTACAACCCATGATCCTTACCTCAGGATCAAACACAAATTATGATAATTCTCGTATTGTGCTTCTTGTATTGTGGAATAATATCGTTCGACAAAGAATATAATGTTCACGATAAACTATCAAGGTGCAGAAACATCCTATGGACACACTTATTGACATGCTAAATTATTAATGCACAGTTAATTAGTGTTTAGCCTAGTAAACAAATGATTGTAATGTAACTTTCAGAAAACAAACAAAATATTTTGAAGGCAAGCCTTAGCCGAGTGGATAGCGTGGTATATTTCTGATCAGAAGATGTCGGGTTCGAATCTCGGCTAGAGACCAGGTAGCTTTTCATATCTGTGGTTTCAGGGTAGGAGGGCGGAAGTAAAACAAACGGTGGTTGGCTCGCTTCCAAGACGACGGGATATGACTAGTTATCTGGTCTCCCATTTGGTCTGTTTTGCATACTTTTACGACGGTATTTATGTATATATGTTACAGGAAAAGTGGATTGTTGGGAAGAGATGACTCTGCCTAGTTATAAATAAAAGTTGATTGAAATAAAACAGATCAGCTTTTCCTAGGAAGAGTTAACTGTGGCTGCTGCGTTTTAGAACAAGTTGATTCAGAAATGTTGTTCTCCACATGTAATTGCACGCGCATGTCTTTGTTTTGACTTTCCCCGTCAGGCATCGCCATTACTCGCCTATTTGTTGTAGTGCAATAGTGACCAAGGATTCAGTTTAGGTTAGGTTAAACAATATCTGATGGATAAATAAACCTATGGAAAAAACAACAGCTGTGAGGACAATCACTTGAAAGTGGACAAGGATTTTTCAAATGCTCTTGCAACATTTGAAATTGCATTGCTAAATGCAAATCCAAGAAGTACATGTGTAAAAAGAAAGATCTGTCACAAATCTTTAACTTGCTGTAATAAATTACACACATTTTTATCTCTCTTTGTATTATAAAGGTTTATTTTTTTATTTGTTTTTATTAGGTAATAAACTGTGTCCTTATAAAAAGTAAACTTTTTCTAACTCAAGGCAGTAATAGTATTCATTCCCGAGGTATAGTCAACTATGACTAGTAATTGTCAATCAAAATGCATCACTTTTCGCTTTTAATCAACTTTAACTGAAAGAAACCAGTAAGAGTCGACTTTACCTAGGCAGAGTCAACTTTTACTTTAGCATCTACTTTTTTCTGTAAAATATAACTACAAATGGTATTAAAAAAATAACTACTGTCGAGATAGGCTTGCGATGTTTTGCATAACATTTCAAAACCACGATCTGAAAACCAGAAAATCGTTCCTCATATTGGTCAGAAACATGTGAAATTTCGACCTGCACTCAACCAACACATGTTTATTTTCAACCAAAGTCTGTGCACTAAAGGTTAGAGTCCCGCAATCCTAATTAGACCCTGTTTGCTCCTTGTTTATTGTTGTTATTGTCTCTTCCTTATCTTCTGTTTGAAATAAGTTTAACAGTTGTTAGAATCGATCTAGTAAACTATCTCCTGCCACCGATGTACAGCGAATAAGAACTGTAATGTATAAAAATTCTTTCGATTGATTGGCTAAAAGTAAAATAGTTCAAAGTTACTTCACGTAGGCCTACTGGAGGTTTTAACGCTGGGTAAATGACAAATTGCAGTGTATCAGCTACATTCACGTTTCTTTTGCGGGAATGTGACTTGAATGCTACGTTATAGAGAAGTCTGATTGTTACGTTAGTGTTTGTATTTTATTAACAAGTGGTGCGTCTCTTCCATACTAACTGTTTATTTCCCACGAATAAATATTTACATTTATGATTTGAATATTACGTTTAGTAAAACATAAACTAAAAACAAGAGACACCTTCTACTATCATGCTGCCTCTACATACATACCAGGTTTCTTAAAAGTCCCACCCGCCCTGTTTTTTTTAATTAATGGAAGTATACAGATTTGTTTAGGGGATTGTTAAAATTAACAAAAATGGAGGTTTTAGAGTATCGTAAATTTCAACCCCTCCCCCAAAAATGGGGTATTTTGGGGGTAAGTCGAAAATGTTTAATGAGAACCACTATTGAGTGACACCTCATTTTAAAAGCCTTGATAAAAGAAAAAGAATGGCGCAAAGCGCAAGTCTGTATGTTGGCTCTATCAAACACAATGGCCAAACAAAGTTACAATTTTTCCCCATTTAAATAACATTGAAATGTTAAAGATGATACATAAGTTATTTTTTACAAGGGTTTAATCCAGTAGATCACTCAATCTAAGTTATAAAACATAGTAATTAGTATAAAAACAGTAAAGCTAAGCCCTCTGGAATTCCCAGGTACTGGACTTTTTACTATTAGGAGTCGACAAACTTGCACAGTTATGAATAAAAAAGCAAGGTTGTATCCACTCAAAGTCTAGAGTGATCTACTGGATTAAACCCTTGTAAAATATAACTTATGTATCATCTTTAACATTGCAATGTTATTTCAATGGGGGGTAATTTTAACTTTGATTGGCCATTGTGTTTGATAGAGTCAACATACAGACTTGCGTTTTGCGCCAATCTTCTTCTTTTATCAAGGCCTTTAAAATGAGGTGTCACTCAATAGTGATTCTCTTTAAAAATTTTCTACTTACCCCCAAAATACTCTATTTTAGGGGGAGGGGTTGAAATTTACAATACTCCAAAAATCTCCATTTTTGTCCATGTTAACAATCCCCAAAGCAAATCTGTCTATTTCCATTAATAACAAAAATAACAGGGAGGGGGTGGGACTTTTAAGACACCTGGTATATTAGTTTATTTTAGACAAGGGTACACATTATTTAAATCTGTATTAATATATCAAATAGGCTAAGATACAAACACAGCTTTCACCTGAAGAAAATCCTAAATTAAATATCAAATCAATTTTGTTGGTTATTTTTACTGGTTATTTCTATATATAAACGGCTTTGTCTTGACTGGTATTAAATCAATGTAGACGAAACACTAATTAAGATAGAAATACGACAGTTTAAAGGTATATTCTTATGGTGCTATAGACGCACACAAAGACAGGATTCTGCTAAATTTTCATTTTAAAAGCTCAAAAATAGTGAAAATTTGGTGTTCACTTCCAGCGCTGTATCAGATAAAACAGCTGTTCGTATCAAAAGCTTAGCAACACATTTTTGTTTATATTCATTACGATAGCAACCAACTTAGAATCAGTTTATTATTATTCACAACCGACTGCTTTTTAAGGTTAGCTTAACAAATTAGAAGTAAAAACACAACAAGTCAACGATAAACGTTTTCAGAATTAAATTAAATTCAAACGTCTGTTGTTACATATTATAAATAAACAGCTAATTTTGATTAAAAACGTAACATAATTTTAGGTTAGGCCTACAATGAACTAACACAGGTTTATAATGTGCAAACAATTTGGTTAATTTACAATCAAATTCATCAAAACTAACACTTAGTTCTTACTGTATTTTATATAAAATATCTAGTTTTACACATTTAGTTGGTAATATACAAATTTGTATATTAAATGTTGTTTATTTAAATATTAATATTTAAATAACGAAGATGTATTGTGGTTGATCGTGCCTATTTCGACCTCTGTCTTACATAAGCTATGTATAGAGGTTACAGCTCAATCGTAATTTTCAAGGAAAAATCTGAGTATGCAATAATCTGTTTGCATACACCACGCTTTGGTCGGCGAGCGAAGCGATGCGGAGCCCCTAGTATATAATATTCTTTTTGCATAAAATATGTACTAGTCCGTTTTATTATAAACCAGATCGTAATATATATATTGATTTGATGGATCAATCAAAACGAAGAACACGTAATGATTTGTGGAAATTCTTGCTTCGGTGGTTCCCAGCTGATTCGGTTTTACCTCGGAATATTATGAACAAATTTTGACGCATGAACGACATAAGCTGTGTATGTGATTTATTTAGGATTATATACAGAGGTATAAGGGAGATGAATATATGATCGTTTCTTGGATAATTGTTCCATACACAAGTATTTGTTAATATTTAGAATGTTTAATTAACACAACGGATTCTGTATACAACAAGTATACTGCGTTTACTAAAGGCTCAATTTTTCCCACCCTTTGAGCTGTTTGTTGTGCACTTTTTATGAGGTAAGGGCACTTTAAACGGAAGCAATATATTTTATATTAAGTTAGTTATTTAGATTTGCCAGATTTTTTAAATAACTCTACACTCTTCTACCTCCTTATCCGAGTTTGAACTAATTCGACCGAGAATTTCCGTCTCTATATTTCAATTATTTGTCTTTAAATAATTTGTGTAAAATTCTGGAAGTCATTGTGACCCGAATACGTGATTTGCAGGATGTCTCAAAAGTGAGAAAACGGCGTTATGTATTTGTAACCATTGCAGAATACGCAACAAAACTTGGTAATTGTTTAAACAAATAAAAGAGCACTGTGGTGACAAAATCACACTGATTTAAATAAAAACCCCGAACCACAAAGCAAGGAACAAAAACTAAACAACTAAATTGTAAGTTATGTTTAATACGTTACCCTTATGTACATTTCGATGACATGGTCATCATCCTCAGAGGGTTTTAACACTACCAAAGACTGTAATGTACATAAGGGTAACGTATTAAACATAACTTACAATTATTTAGTTGTTTAGTTATTGTTTTTGTTCCTTGTTTTGTGGTTCGGGGTTTTTATTTAAATCAGTGTTGGTAATTGTTTCTCTATAAAAAAAAACTATTTTTAAAGCAATTATAAATTTGTCAACCTTAGGGGGACGGCAAGCAGGGAGTCGGAGGAAAATCTTAAATAGGAGCATAGGTCGAGTTTTACATCAAATTAGAAGAACTCAATGCCGCAATCCCACATCAAAAGGTTCACCCTACACAAAATGGCGACCCTCTAAAGTTACAATATAATGGGTGCAATAAGTTTTTTCTTCAAACCCTACCTAATATGACGTTCCACGATATCTAAGGTGGTGATACACTAGCGCGCCGAGGCTGCTGAGGACCGTTTTTGTGTTTTGCTCGTACACAGAGCGCGCAGTCAACTATCCATGTGTACGCTCTAAACCCGTCATCAGTTGACGTGGAATTTCATGGAGCACGAGACTGTATCTACTCTGTTCGTTACAAGAGGTGCGTTGTTAATTTTGGTAGAAAAAAAAACCGCCGGACTAAGTGGTGGCGCATTCAGCTTTGTAAGAAACGGACTGGCTCAGCATTTATGATGGACTTAAAATTCAAGAGAATATAAGGACATTTTAAGAATTTTACACGCATGTCAGTGACATATTTTGAAGTTTTATTGCAAAAAATAGGAGCGAAAATTGCCAAAAAAGTACTATTCTATTTCAAGTAATACTATTGCAAGGACATCTATTTCTGTTCAAGGTCAGTATGGCATATTTAAGACATATTAACGAAAATTAAACTGATTTGCTATAATTATTGATAAATATTTTAAATATTAAAATGTTCTTATTCATATTGTAGAATATAAGAAATGAATAGAAAAAAATTCATACTTACAAAATTTACTTTCTCCCTTCAGTATTATGAAAGTTTATCTATAATTTAATTTTTGCAGGCTTCTTCAGGTTCATTTATGCAAGCAGCAATATCCTTCTAAGCATTGCTGTTTAAATTCTTCTTCATATAATTCCCATCTTTAGGATCCAGAAATACAATACAGTTCGATTAAAGAAAACACTTTCTCATGAGACTAATTCATTGTTGCGGCGTTGCGGTTCTAACAACTACTAACTCGCCACAGACACGGTTCAACTGCAACAGAAAATGCCTTTATGCTCGTTCAAAAAATCGACAGGAGATGGTCGCGATGGATCGTTGCAGCAACCGCTCGTTGGGTGTATGTCGACTGGTGCAATATTATGTTGCAGGCTCGGCGCGCTATTGCCCGTTTACAGTTTAGTTGATAGCATGGGCAGGCATTGTCCATGCTATTGAAACGGAGATCTTACGCTAGTAGCCAGCATGAAAACATCAACCTCTTAAAACTCATTTAAATTAGTTATTAGGAATATGTTTCCCTTGATATTGTTTTTTATTGATACTTATATTTTGAAGAATAATTTGATTTAATATGGATCGTTAATTCAAAGTGAAAACATAGTTGTTTTGTTTACATTTCTTTTGAGGGAAGAGCTGTTTATTTAGAAAAGTAAATGATTGAATATTGTATAGCAATAGCTGAATAATAATATAAAAACTTTAGGAAAATCTTTAAATTCCAAATTTAATATCAAAATTAATCAAGGATTGAGAAAAAATAAGCACTAACTTTAGTTTACAGAAAACATCAGAGCATTATTGGTGCTGCACTATCTATCATGACATAAATTCTGATGTATAGTACTGTAGTAATTATTTGGAGAGTATATTATTTTATTTGGGAGAATATATTTGCTTTCAGAAAACAATTTTAAAAAATTGTTAGACTTGAGATATTACAGCACAGCAATGCAGCAGTACACGTTAGAAACTAATGTAATGTTAGTTTTTTGTAGTTTAAACTTCATAATGGGGTTTACTTAAAAATGAGGTACGTTACTGAAATGAAGAAATTTGGATCTTTACTTAAACACTGAGACAAGGGTATTCATAATTCAATGTGATAGTGAATATTAGCCGATGTAGTTAGGTCAGGTAGTAGAGCGGCAAGCCACCATAAGGCCCTTGCTATCAACCTAAACTGTAAACGGCAATTAATTGTGTATCGCCGCCTTAACAAATGCAAACTACAAACTTCTTTCCGGATTAAATATGTAAGTCTACACATTTTTTTCAAAAGTACGAACAAATCAGTCTAAATTTGTCTATGAGACTGTTAAGCTATTTGCTTGTATTTAAATCGTATAGTTTGCCATGTGTTTAAAACAAATTCAAATACTTTTGATAACAAGTTTTACTTGACACACTTTAACAGTGGTTTATAGTTTTCTTAACTGTCTGTGAATAGAACATCTTCTTCCAATCATATACCCCACTATACAATTATATTTTGGTTCTATAATCCAATCGAAGGGCAATTTATAGCCGTTACATAATATTGAATATTTTTCAAATTTTTTTTTTAAATTTAACTTGTTCGAAATTTGTATTGACCTGGCAATACTTCTCTATTGCTTGATTTAATATTAAGGGTGGTTATCCCATTTCATCCTGTTGTCACACTGGGAATTGATGAATTTAATTTGTACTGCGGTTAGAATTAATTCGGCGACAACAGTATTACAAAAATAAAATAAAAGTGGTTTCTGTCTCGGCCCTGATAAGGACCGTATGTGGGACAGAATGTGCCTGAAGGGCGTTTTATTTTACTTTTGAAACTCGGACCTGAAAAGGACCGTATTAGTGCCAGATAGGCCAAAGTTCGAACGTATTATTATTTGACTCTTAGGCCCTGACAAGGGCCGCTGAGTGAGTAAAAGTTTGGCCAGAAGGGCGGATTTTTCCAGGTGAAGCCTGCTAAGTACTCGAAGCGTTTCGTCGTTTCGTTCGTTGTTTGTAGCGTTTCGAAGCAATGTTTCATAGCGAAGCGAGGATTGTGACGCTAGAACACACCACCCTTACCTTTAGTGCTGTGGTGAAACACAGTAGACCTGAGCCTAAGCCCGCCCCGCTAAACCGAAGTCTAAGGGAAAGCTACTATGCTTTGTAACGGCCCTAAAAAGGACCGTGTGAGCTTGAAGAGCGTGTATGATGTTTCGGGTGTATCGTAGCCTGGTACAGTTAAGTACCTTGTGGGACTGATGAGACTTCAGCCGTTGTAGCAACTAAGATGTAGGTTCAGGCCGGACCTGCCTCTTTTTCGCGATCGGTTTCCTATATTTCGCTGTTTTCGCTGCTGGAGTTTCGCTGCTGGTGTCGAGGTGAGTTTTAAGAAAGAACTAGTATTTTTCGAATTGAATTATAAAATCGTTTATTGAATTACTAAATTTTGGCCCTGTAGGAAGTGGGCAACACTTCCTCCTCAGTGCAGCTTTACTTCCTTGATATTAACTCTCTCATGCGCCTCGGCTGAGGACTTTGATACTTGTTGCGGGAGACTTCCCGTCTTCCTTCCTCACTGGCAGTCTTGGAAGGAGCGTACTCGGTAGCTGGTGCTGGCTCAGTGGAAGATCGCTTGATGTAGAGGTAAAGTTGGTGGTTCCTTGGTCTCGGTTGAGATCGAAGGTGAGATGGTGGTCTTGTCTTGGTGTCGAGGTGAACGAAGATCGGATGATTTTTGGATTTTTTTTTTTTAGGCGGAAAAAATGCGTTTAGTGCAGACCTCAATCCAAATTAGAGGTACTGTGGGGCTCAATCCAGAACGATTCTGGCAATACCCACTAAAACGACCGCCCTCACCCCAAGTAAGGAAGTCACTCTGGCTCCGAACCCAGTCACAAGAGTCTTTCTTGCCTGACCTCTCCTGAGACAGCGTTACAACACTCCTGTAGCTGCGTATCGGACAGAGACACTCCTCATGCATCACTGGGGTGAGCGTCAGCAGCATCTAGGGGCCGTTCCCTAATGGCTGCAAGCAGCAATCTAAAACTCACTTAAATAGAAAATGAAGGCAAACAGGTTAGTATCAATATTGAATGGAGTCGCAGCCTGAAGAAACCTATGGCGGGTCGTCCAGGATAGCGGCCAATCATTTTCCGGGATGTCGAGTCTCCCGCAGATCTCAGCTATATGAGGATAGCCTGAGTTGCGTGCATCCTGAAACAGTTTAGTGGCACATCTTATAGCAAAAATTTCTAGGGTAGGGATACCAGCTGACCCTAGAATGGTAGAGTTCCTCACGTACCATGGCTGATGCGTGAGTCTGCGAAGAGCAGTAGTCTGAAGAGTCTCCAATTTTTTCCTGCTGGATTTGCTGGCAAGCGCCCACCAAGCGGTAGACGCGTCATCAGCACTGAGCGAACTATTAACAGACAAATTTTTAATTTAACTTTTACTGGCAGAGGGCTATGCCTCGCCAACCAGGGTGAGAGGAAACCCTGGATTTTCTTTCCTTCGGAGACCTTGTTCTGTACGTGTCGCCTGAATTTGAGTCGACTGTCCAGCGTTATGCCGAGGTACTTTACGGTAGGCTTCCAAGGGATAGCCACTCCGTCAAGCTCCACTGCGGGAAGGATTCTGCGTTTCATTTTACATCTTTTCCTGAAACAGATGGAATCAGATTTATCCACATTTATCTTAATGCGCCATTTCTGCAGCCACGGGGACAACGCGTCCATTTGTTTCTGCATGGTATTAGTTGCGTATGCTGGATTCATGCTACTACAGTGTAGTAACGCATCATCAGCGTACAGCGAGAGTGTCACACCTGGAATGGTAGGAAAGTCATTAGTATAAACCAGATACAGTACTGGTCCCAGGACCCTGCCTTGGGAAAACCAGCAAGTATCGGCCGCAGAGTGGAGAACTCGCCGTATGCGAAGGTCTTGAAAGATCTGCCTGAGAGGTAGGAGCGGATCAAGTGTACAGCAGCCACCGGTACAGGAGACTCGCTCATCTTGTAGAGGAGGCCTTCGTGCCATACCTTGTCAAAAGCCTTGCTGACGTCTAGCAATACTGCAACAGAAGACAAGAACTTATTGTGGTTATAAACCATTTTGTTGATAACACGAACGAGCTGGAGCGTTGTGGAATGTCCACGTCGGAAGCCGAATTGCTCTGGTCTGATGTAGTCCTCTAGATAAGGCTGCATCCTGGAAAGAAAAAGACGTTCGAATATTTTGGAGATGGTCGGCAGCAGAGATATAGGGCGATAATTCTGCGGAAAGAGATGGTCCTTCCCCGGCTTCGGAATGAAGATGATCTTTACGGTCTTCCACTGGGAAGGGAAGTGGCGCAACCTAAGGACAGAATAAAACACATTTAGTAATACCTCCACTAACTGAGGGGGTGCAGCAAGCAAGGCCTTGCCGCTAATCCGATCCAGCCCGGAGGCTTTCTTCGGCTTGACCGCAGAGACAGAGGCCCTCCTTGATAGCGAAAGGTTCGATGTCGTAGTCAGCCTCCGGTGGCTCAGCAAAGTAGTCGTCTACGAACTCCTCGATCATATCTGCATGATCCTCATCGCAAACGTCGTGATTTGGTTGAAACTGATCCTCCATAGTGTCAGCGAAAGTCTCGACCTTTTCCAGGGCAGAGT
>JAGFPH010000809.1:380793-407587 GCA_018207615.1 Philaenus spumarius
CTGAGCTAATTAATTACTGAGCTAGTTCAACACTGAGCTACTTAAATACCGGGATAGTTACTTCTGAGCCAGGTAAATTCTTAGCTAGTTAAATACTGAGCTAGAGAAATACTGCTGTACTTAAATATTGATATAGTTAAATATTGAGCCAGATAAATACTGAGCTAGTTAAAAACTGAGATAGTTATAATTATATTGAGCTATATAAATACTGAGCTATATAAATACTGTGATAGTTAAATGTTGAGCCAGATAAATACTAGTTATCTGAGCTAGTTAAAAACTGAGCTAGTTAAATACTGAGATATTTAAATACTGAAATAGTTAAATAATGAGCTAGATAAATATTAAATTCTGAGGTAGATAAATATTGAGTTAGATAAATATCGAACTAGTTAAATATGGAGCTAGTTAAATACTGAACTAGTTAAACACTAAGCTAGATAAATAGTGAGCTAGATAAATACTGAGCTATTTAAATACTGAGATAGTTAAATACTGAGCTAGATAAATACTGAGATACTTAAATACTGAGCTAGTTAAATACTGAGATACTTAAATACTGAGCTAGTTAAAGACTGAGCTAGATAAATATGGTGTATGATAAATATCGAACTAGTTAAATATGGAACTAGTTAAATACTGAACTAGTTAAATACTGAGCTAAATAAATAATAAGCTAAATAAGTACTGAGATAGTTGAATACTGAACTAGTTAAATACTGAGCTAGATAAATACTGAGGTAGTTAAATACTGAGCTAGATAATAATTATATCTAGTTTAATTCATGAAAATATTCTTGTGTTTGATTGTGGGGAGCAAAATCCATCCTCACTTCCCCGATGTGGTCACTGGGAACGCCCAGAATTTCTGGATAGGCTAACGAGGCTCTGGTTCCCACCACACTCATTGTGTTTTCATTTTTACTTTCTATTTGAGAAGAGGTACTATAATCAATAATTTATCTAGGACTACTATCCTCACCGAATCATTTAAAACTGTGTTTGTGTTCAAGCACTCTGCTTCTCTTGGCGTAATTTCACTCGTGACCTGAGATATTTTATCTGTGATAAATACAGAGTTTTAAACGTAATAATTATTCTGACGATTCTATATTTGTCAAAATCGGTTTAAAAAACAATAACAACCAAACTGTAGTCAGCCATACTAAATTGATTTTCTAGTCTTGAAAATTTGTAAGACAATGGGAGATGATAAATGGTGTTGGACTAACAGTGTTGTAAGTTTAAAGTAGGCGCCATTAAATACAACAGTATGAATTACAAGTTGTAAAGTTATACATTAAAAGTAATATCTTGGTCGTTAAAAACACATTAACCTTTACTTGAGGGAAATTATCCCGTCTTGTCTGCTGTAAGAAAATAAAACTGTAATTTGTAGGAAGGGATTACTTCAGGAAATGGTCAAAATAAGGGGCAATTCAATAATTTTGTTCAAACTGATAGTTTCGTTAAATCGTAAAACGCTTTTGGAAGCTTGTGATAAATTCAAAACCTATTTTTGAACGACCTTAACTAAAATTTTATAATGAAAAAACAAACACAACAGAGTCTATTGAGTCTTGCCAACCATGGTTTCGTCAGTAACGGAATTTACAATGCGGTTATACTCTTGTAAACAATTCATTTTTATTAATTACATTGCTATGAATCATGGTTATGATGTTAAACTTATTGGAAAATTTAAAAAAAATAATTAAGTAATTTGATCACGCAGCTGAACCGCTTAAGTGAGCTTAATTTACAGAATTAGCTTCAACCAACAATTGGGGAAATTTGCGAGTACAAAATATATAAGTAAAATTTAATTTCACCTCGATTTGCAGTGGAAAAAAACTCGCTTTGCAAGTTTACACCTCGACCTAGATCCATCGGATTATGGGCAATAATGGAACTTGAAACGGTCACCATTTTGTGTAGAGTGAACCTTTTGATGTCTGATTTGCGGCATTTTGTTCTCCTTAGATGCACTTTTAATTTGATGTGCAACTAACCTATGCTCCTATTTAAGAATTTCTTTTGACTCCCTGGGCGTTCTCCTAAGGTGATACAAAATTATAATTACCTCAATAATTAGTTTTTTTTTTAGAGAAAGGTAAAAAAACCCAGTTTTGTTGTGTAATCTGCAATTTTAACAAAAATATAACGCCGTTCACAGACCCTGTATAAAAAGATTTGGGTATGCGTCGGACCAGACGGTGGAAGTTATACTTCTTTGGCCATCCAATGGTATAGAGAGGTAGACCTACTATTGATTTAATATATTTTGGGAAAAACTAGTCGTAACTTAGAGTAGCTCTACTATTTTGTAGATGACAGCATATTCTTTTATAAAATCTCTAACCAACACTGAAGGCATATTTTAAAATTAATATCCCATTTTCCCCTTCTTTGTTACATACGCTTATGGATACTATCGTTGCATCTGTTTGGTTGGTCACAGTTAGTCTGGAGACCATGATCAGTGATCACTTACTACACCCAACAAAATGAATGAGGTCTGGAAGTTTCTGCATATCGCCGTGAATCAACCTGCATATAAAATTTTTAATGACTGTCGAAAACGTGTTCAGGGGACCATGATCAGTGCTCACTTACTACACCCAACAAAATTATACCTAATATTGCATTGTCATCGGTCCTTAATAAGTGTGCAAAGTTTCAAATCAATCCGACGTTTTGAAGTATAAGAAAGTATACGAAGAAAGGTATAAAAAGGCACTTTCTGGATTTTACTCCTAACGCGTGACGCGGTTTCTCGACCGACACCCTAGTATTCCTTGGTCACTGCCGACACCCCATCCCGATTACAACGGGCGCAAATAAGTATAACTTCAATAAAGTCCTGAATGACTGACTGATTTATAATCGACGTACAGCTACAACTATGATAGCCAGAGCCTTAACAGTTTTAGAATAACTTCATAACACTATGTAGAAGTGCACTAAGAAAGGATTTATTTATGCAACATTGATTTTAAGGATAGAAAATTATAAAAATTTCGGGGTTCACTTAAAGCCTGATAGTTTGATTCAAAAGCTTAGAACTATTCTACTTGTGGCTTTTTCTGAATCAAAACTCATTTGTTTAGTTACCATAGTAACCAAATTAGAAACTTTAAAATAAGTTAGTTATTTTTTATAACAACAGTTTTTTTATTTAATGTTAACAAAATAAAAAAAACAAACACAAAAAGTAAGCTATAGAGTCTTACTGTTTTATAATAATTCGAACATCTGTCGTTACATATTACAAATACACAAGCTAATTTGGATCGCAAGGTTAACACAATGTTAGCTTAGTTTAGGCCGTTTCTGAACCAACACACGTTTCTTGAAAGCATTTAGACTTACTACCATAGCAACCAAATTGGCAAATTTAGAATCAGTTAAGTATGTTTTACAACCAACAGTTTATTTAGGGTAAATATTAGAAACACAAACAATGTTATAGGCTTACTAAATCAGAATTCAAACACATATCACTACTAAAATTATGCCAACTTTACTCTTTACTAGGCACAAGAGGATGAGAGTGGGGATGATAGCTGAGTAGACCAGTGTTTTTTGGCTCCGTTTGTTGTATATTATTTAAGTGGGTTATTGATGTCTAATTGAGTTAAAACTTTACACATATTATATGTTAATGTTAATAAGTGAGCTATAAAGTTATTGTGTAATTACATCAAATAGTTTGCCCAAAATTTATTGTTTTAAGTGAATTACAAACGTGCCGAGAAACGTTCAAGGTAGACCGGTTTGTCTAATCTCTACAGCGTAGCCTACGTCATGCCTCAAGATAAGCCGAAGCAACAACCGAACGTTATGACTAGATCAAACAGCAGGGATGAAACTGAAACTATTTCTGGACTTTTCAGTAAATTTGATCAGTTATTTAAAGAAATGCGGGACTTTCGCGAAGAAAGTAAGGAAATGGGAATCTCTATTAATTCAACGCACGAAAAAATTGACGAACTAAAAACTATCGTTCAATCTCAAAAAGCAGAAATTGTTCAGTGTTTTGATATGATCGGCAATTTAAAAAGTGAAAATGAGTGTTTAAAGAAGGAATTATATTCGGTAACTTCGGAATTGAACAATCTACAACAGTATTCGCGAGTTAACTGTGTCGATGTACAAGGCGTACCGGAGGCTAAAAATGAAAATATTTATCAAGTTATTGACAATGTAGCTCGAGCTCTTCGGTTCGAATTGACTATTGACATGATTGACGCTGTTCATCGTTTATCCGGGAGTAGCGACTCGAAATTGAGGCCAAGGGGCATAATTATAAAGTTTGTTCGCCGCCGCGAGTGTGAGGAGTTTTTGCGAGTTTCGCGGGTTTTCTGCGTCTGAGTTGGGATTTGTATCGGAAAACAAAGTTTATATAAATCCGTCCTTAAGTAAACTTAACAGAGAACTGTTATTTTTGGCTAGAACCGCTGCGAGGAAAGGTGATGTTAAATATGTTTGGTTCCGGAATGGTAAAGTTTTAGTGCGGAAAATGGACGGACAGCCTGCGATTTTGATAGATTCGCGAGAGCAAATCCTACGTCTGAGTCACCAAGCTAAAGACGGCCAAAGTGTATCAAATCAGGATGCCGTGCACACAAGCTAAGTTATTGCTCTATTTATTTTTTATAACTGTATTTTTATTGTGAGTAAGCGTGAATGTGTGTATAAATTTGTGCGCTCATAAATAAGTGTTGGAGTATCAAATGGGTAAATGTATGAATGTATAAATGAATCCAGAAGTGAACTTTGTTTTTGTGTTCCATTTTTCAATTCTACACCAGAAGATATTTTATTTTTATTAATTCAAAACTCAAACTTTTGTGTTTTTGAAAGTAAGAATATATTGCTTGATGCTAATAAGTTAGAAAATTTTGTGTTTATTTTTTTAAGTTCAATTTATTTTTCTGTCACATACGGTAATAAATATTTGAGAAGTTACAAAAAAAAAAACAAAAAAAACAAACAGATATAAGCTTACTTTTGTGTTTATATCAATAACATTTTGTAAATTTATAGTTAAAGTTATTTAGTGATAGGACTTGATTAATAGTAAGATAAATGTTAATAGAAACAGGATAAAATTGAATAGTGGACATTTTTCTCAGTTCTGTATGTTAATGATAATTTTTGCTGATGTCAGTATGTTTATTAATCTTTGCAATTTAAGAAAGACAAGTTTTTATGTGAAACTTTATAGTTCAGGAGTGTCTTATACACTTTTACATTGTGCTTATTGTTATAAGGAAGAGCTAATTAGTTTAAACAAATTAGAATAAGGTTTTATATTTTAATTTGAATGAGTAGTGATAAATGTATTTACTATCAGAATGTTAGAGGTCTGAATACCAAGCTAAGTGAGTTTTATCAAAATTTGCTTAACCTTGATAGTGATATAGTCTGTATCACTGAAACTTGGTTAAATAGTAATGTGACTTCAGGCGAGTTATTCCCAGCTGATTGGACTGTTTATAGAAGTGACGGAGTAAATAAGTGGAGGGGAGCTGGCGTATTGACTGCTATAAGGACCGGTTCTTGGAAGTCCCAGTTGCTTACATTTCCTTCTATTGATAATGTGGATATTGCTTGGGTCAAACTATCAAATGACGTTGGGTTTACGTTTATTCTTTGCAATATTTATTTTCCACCCAGGACTCCTCTTTTTTCTTACGAGTTGTTCTTTAATTTGTTTTTTAATAATGGTAATTTAATTGATAGAAACATTTGCATTGTGGGCGACTTTAATTTACCTCGTATTTCTAATAACACATTTGACTTACATTTGGAGGGGGGAATTTATAAAGATTTATCATTTTTTATAAATTTTAATAAATTTGTTATGCTAAATGGTGTTATCAATCACAACAACAGAACTTTGGATTTGGTAATAAGTAATATTGTGGGAGCATCCGTGTTGGGTGGCGACGACGCCTTGGTGGGGGTGGATAATCACCATCCTGTGTTGATTGTTTGTTTTGCGGGAGGCCGAAGTAGGTGTCATACGGGGGTGCCTAATGAGATTGTTTATTCATTCACTAAGACCAACTTTTATGGTATTTATTCTGATCTGAAATATTGCGATTGGAAGAATGTTTTTAATTGTCAAGACGTGAATACTGCTGTTTCTGAATTTTATAAATTAATTTATTCAGTTTTAGATAAATACGCACAAAAGAGACCACTAGTTAAGCCTAAGTACCCGGTTTGGTTTACAAAAGAAATTATTGATAACTTAAAATTGAAACATAAATTTAGGGCAAAATCGAATAAATCCGGGAATAATGATTATTTTGCAAAATTTAAATATTATAGGAGTAAGGTTAAGCTATTGATAAAAGAAGCATATGGAATGTATATAGCAAATCTCGAATGCTCTCTTGTGAGTGACCCGAAAAAGTTTTGGAATTTTGTGAAATGCAGAAAAGGCAGTGGGACAGTAACCGGAAATGATTTTGTGTGGAATGACAAGCGGCTTAGGGACGGTTTATCTATTGCAGGTGCCTTTGCAGAGTATTTTGGTTCTGTATATGACAAACCGGATCAGTTAAACTGGAAGGAGGTACTTTCATCGCCTGTTATGACAGGAGTGCAACCTTTAATTATTTCGAATATAACTACTGATCAGGTCACGACTGCAGTTAAAAGATTACCTTCAAAAAGATCGTTTGGTCCAGATTTAATTCCAGTTTATATTGTCAAAGCTTGTTCAGAATTCCTAATTAAACCTCTTTGTTTTATTTTTAATTTAAGTCTTTCCACAAACAGCTTTCCAAATGATTGGAAACTGTCCAGAATTACTCCTCTTCATAAGGGTGCTAACAAATTAGATATTGCCAACTACAGACCTGTAGCAATACTTTCAACTCCTGCTAAGGTGTTTGAGATTGTCATTCATTTGTTTGTGCTATCTCATATGAAACCGTATTTGTCTTGGGCTCAACATGGTTTTATTCCTGCCCGATCAATTAATACTAATCTCTCAAATTTTGTAAATTATACATCTAGGGTATTGGATAATAGAGGTCAGGTGGATGTAATATACACTGACTTTGCAAAAGCATTTGATAAAGTCCATCACATCACATTGCTTAGGAAACTGAATTTCAATGGGTTTTCCAGTGATCTACTTAGGTTTTTCTCTTCCTATTTGTTTCTTAGGTATCAATATGTAACGTATTCTGGTTTTAAATCGAATAGATTTATAACGGGGTCCGGTGTTCCTCAGGGCAGTAATTTGGGACCTTTATTGTTTAATATCTTCATTAATGATATAACTTCGTGTTTCGATAATTGTGAATATTTAATGTACGCTGACGATTTGAAAATTTTTAAAAATATTAAAACTTGTTATGATTGTCAAATTTTGCAAGAAAATTTAGTTAGATTATCTGTTTGGTGTGAAAATAATAAACTTCTTCTTAATATTAAAAAATGTTGCGTCATGTCATATTATAGAGTATTACAGCCTTTAATTAACAATTATAACATTGATATGCAATTATTGAACAGAGTTACTAGCTTTAAGGATTTGGGGGTTCTTATGTCACAAGATTTATCTTTTAGTTGTCATATTGTTAATATAGTAAAGAGAGCTTATTCCACCTTGGGTTTTATTTGGGGAGGGATTTTAATAATATTGTTGTTATGAAAGTTTTATTTAATAGTCTAGTTAGATCAGGGCTGGAATTTGCCTGTATTGTTTGGTCCCCATCAACAAAATACTATGTAAATATGATAGAAAAAGTTCAGAAAAGATTTTTGCGTGTGTTATTTTATAAAAAATTTGGAATTAATAACCAGCAAATTTGGACAATAAGATATAGGGAATTTTTGAGTGCATTTGAAGTTAATTCGTTGGCAGTTAGGAGAAATTTGTTGAGGTTGTGTTTCTTGAGAGGAGTTATGTGTGGCATGATTGAGGATCCTGAGAGCCTAAGACAGATATGCTGGTGTGTTCCACCTTATGGGATGAGAATCAGACGACCACTTTACCAGGAGCGCATTAGAACCCATGCTCATGCGTCGTCGCCGCTGAACTCGTCAATTGCTCTGTACAATTTGGTCGCTCACAGGGTGGATATTTCTTGGGGTTTGTCGAGGTTCCGCAGGGAGACTTTGTCTGCATTAAACCAGCGCTGACTGTGAGTTTGCAAGTTTTGATGGGACTCAACAGCTGGGTATAATATGTTAGTTTTTATGTTTTCATTATTATTGTTTATTTGTATATAATGTGTTTGATTATGTATTTGGTTGTTTTGTTTAGTTATTCTTTTCATAGTTTTAATTAATTTAGGCATGACGTATTTTATTTTTGTATAGATGGCGCCCCAGTAATTGGGTTTTTTACCTGTTGGGGTTGCTTTTACAACACGGTTCTATTATGTATTTCTTTTGTTTGTTTGTAAAATTGTGTTGTAATAAATTTATTCTATTCTATTCTATTCTATTCTATCTAACCAGTTTGAAATACTGCTTTACCGGATAACAATTCGGTAATATTTTATAAATTTAAAATTACCTCTCTTCTACATAAACTAGCGAAAAAAACCTCCCGAGGTTGGCTGAAAAAATGTCCTAGGGTAAAATGAATCTCCAGAAATAGGTATCAATCGTATAATTTTAAACAATATAATAATTCCATAATTTTCTTTTATTTAAAAGAAAACGCACTAAATTCAGCCAGGTAGATCTCCAGAAATAGGTATCAATAGAGTTTTAAAATAATACCAAACAATCTCAAGAAGTGTCCTTATAAATAAACCGATGAAATAAAAATGAAAATTCTAAAAGTTTTTATAATAATGACATTTACTTTCATTTCAAACAAACCGCACGAGGATCAGTTACATAGATCTCCAGAATATGTATCAATAGGGTTTTAATCTATAACCAAAAAATCCCAATAAGTGTCCTTATGAAGTATAAGGATGAAGTACTAATTACTTTTCATAACTTTTAAATAGTAATAACAATATTCATTTTAAATGCTAAACATTTATTAAAATGTTAGATGGACTAATTTTAGAGAAATATTTGACATTAAACAAATTTAAATTTCTACCGAATCGATGAAAAATTATGTTTTATCTCTGAATTATAAAAAAAATCACGAAAAATTCTAGGCTTACCGCGCACGGCTCGGAATTTAAGTCACCGTTACCTCCACCACAATAATATGCTTTCGCTTTATCGCGGGGGTTGGTGAGTGAAGCGAGTGGGGGAGGAAACCTTCATACTGAAATTTAAAGTACAATTTGTGGAACCATTTAGGGTCAGTTTGAAAAATCGTGCGGAGGCTATAAAATCGCCTTTAACGAGCGTCCAATATACTAACAAATGCAGAACATGGTTTATTGATCCGTGAGAATAAATTATCTCCTGCCAATGAAATCGATTCTGCTTTTCAACAACGATCAATTTATCGTTTGTTTAAGTATCTCTGGACGTTTCTGTCGGAATCCAATGTGTTATCTCGCTCTAGTGACAAATAGTTGAAGTTTCAGAAGAAGCAGTTTGTCAGTAGGAAATGTTTGCAACTTTGGTGATTTAGTTTCAATGCTTTAAGGGTAGCCGGGTTTGGTATAAGAACAAAGGCATTAATAATAACAGATAACATACGGAGTGAACTTTGGTTCGGGAGTTATTGAAAACGGAGATATTTATTTAGTTGTAAGGTTATAATAATCATTTAAGGCAATCTGTGAATTCATAATGTAAGATGTAATGTATATTCATAATGTAATGTGAATTCATAATGTAATGTATATACCTACATTATATAAGATGATTGAGAGATTTAAATTTGATTGAAGTACTTTTACTATGTAAGATTATTCACATTTATTGTGGTTATTTTGAATTGTAATATCTGCAAGTTTTGTGGGCTCCACCAGATCCGATTGACGGATTAGGTATTAGCTTGGCATGTGACTCCAAAGAACTAGGTAGAAATAAGTACAGAGATGTCTTTATAAAATGGTTAAATATATTCTGAAAATTTCTCAAAACAGTTAATACAAAAATTAATCTTTACAATATTTAAATACATATAGGCCTACATGTGGCACATTAAATTTTACTCAATTTATAGTTTCAAAATTATATAAAATCTTTTACAATGAAAGTTTACATCCGTCTAAAGCCTCGTCCACACTTGCAGACTGTGTATGCAGACAGTCGGCCGACTGTCTGCTGACTTGTCTGCCGACACAGTTTCTAATACAAGTTTCCGACTTGTTTTGCGTCCACACTAGCCAGCAAGTGTTTGTCTAAAATGTGACTGAATAGGACGTGGTTTTAGCTTGTGCGTGATTTATATTTCTGAACCATGTGGCTAATTTACCGAGGAAGAGGAGATGGTGTACCAGCAATTAAAATGTATGTTCACGCCTAAACTGTGTTCTTGACTTTTTTTCTGTTTCACTTATGTTCACTCCTGTAATGCGTCTCGTTTTTATTTCGATTTTTGTATTCTGCAAGAGTTACAACTCTTGATTCTACATGGCCTCTTCTACTACAAAAAAAAAAATAAAAACATAAAAAAAAAAAACTACGGAATTCAGTGCGCACGAATCACTAGTCACAGTTCACGACTGTTCCAATTCAGGACAGTTGTGGGTTGTATCCGGTCTCTTGTCAACAGACACGTCCAGACATGCAGTCTTGAGACAAAATACTTATATCTTGTCATCGTGTTTCCCATATGTTTGTGAAACAGAAAACTTTGTATTTTGTCTCCAGAAACACGCAGACTAGCTGGAAACACCGTGGAGACAGTCGGCCGATAATGTTTCCGCAGACAAGTCTGCAAGTGTGGACGAGAAGGGCTGTGCTAGTTTTTTTAATCCCCAATCCTCCCCCCCACATCAATCTATGTATATTATTTTAATTATTGAATCTATATTTATCCTAATTTGGCCTATTAATACAAAGTTATTAATTTAAACCCTGACACCTCTTATTATATTTTAATTGATTGTTATTTTGAATTAATAGACCTACCTATTATTCTAACTTGATATTACAAAAGCTAATATATTATTTATTGATTAATTTGAAAGATATTAAGTTCAATTGGTGACTGATTGCAAATGCTTATGAGGTGTTTTGGAACACTCCTTGCAGTTAATCCTAATAAACCAGATCCGACCCAATCATTTATTTAATAAATTCTGATATTGTATTATGACGTTAATTGCTTTGGATATCATTTCGTTTGCTTTCTTTCTAACCTCGAGATCTGTTTTACATTCAAATATTAAAGCTATTTACATAATTTTTGGTTTCTCCCACTATCATACACTTTGCACTTTTATTTTGATGATTTTTTACACTCCAGTTATTGACTTGTATTTATTTTCACTTTAACACTGCACTTGAACTCTTCGATGATGACTTATTAATTTGATGATAGATCAATAAAAACTTTAAATTATTTTAACTCGCAGATGATTTAATGGTTGGATGACTATTCTGTTTGCTGATGGAAAAATGTTGAAATTTTAAACTAGGTAATTTTTAAAGTAGTGATCTAGATGTTACTCACCCGACAGTTTTTTAATGACAGCCCTAGCGTCCTTTCTAAACGTTTCCCACAACACTATTTCACGCATTTTAATTCTTTTTGATTAGATAATTTGAATCTGTAACTGTTCTGATTGGCTTTTCAGTTTAACATATTTGGCAGTATTTATCGCATGTCGGCATTCTAAATCATACAGAATATCGCATAGTTGTGGTTTTTGTGTTTTAAGTCATTCAAGCTGGTATTTCGTTGTAACACCCGTTACCTATCCCACCACTCACAAAGCCTTTCTGGCCTGTTTCTATAGATTAATTTATTATGTTCTTTTGTTTGAATTTATTACCATTTTATATTATTAATTATTTACTCACCAATACTTACATAGTGCACTTGAAAAATAATGATTCCTTGCTATTTTAATTTATTTCTTCTATTTATCCTGTAAATATAAAAGCAGTAAATATAATAAACAAAAAGCTATTATTTCTAGGGAAGCAGAGTGACCGAGAGTATAAAGGCACTAGCCCAGTCTCCTATATTTGTAAAGTTGTTAATCTTACTACTTTTCATCGGTATACCTACTTTACGCTGATTTTTATCTTTATTAGTACAACAAGTGAGGTTGTGAGGTTGCTATCCCAATCTCCAACAGTGGGAACCTAGTATTATGTTTTTGTACCCAATGTAAAAAAAAAACTTTTAGTTGAGAATAATAATAAACTGATTCTAAATTTGCTAAGTTGGTTGCTATGGTAATGAATGTAAACAAACATGTGTTGCTAAATTTTGATCTGAACACCTGTTTAATCTGATGTATATCTTGGAGAGAACCCACGCATGTTCACTAATTATACGCTTTAAAATCCACACTTTTTTCGAAATCCTTGCTTAGTGTCGCCTTTGACCCCATAAGAATATACCTTTACATTTTTGTATTTGTATCTTAAGTAGTGTTTGCTCTACAAAGACCAAGTCAGCAGAGTATTTGCTCTATATAAGTCAATTCAGCTAGGACAAAGCCACTTATCTGTATAGATAATTTGAAAACGCAGATGAACCGGTGACGTGAGTTGAGTGAATTTCCAAAATTAAGTTTATATGTTTTACGGTTTCAACCAACTATTTGGAAGACGCTGAATAGCTACCAATGTGTACGAAATATATTAGTAGATTTTGTTTGCACCGCTTCGACTCACGCGCTAGTTCCATTCGAACTTGCAGCCTCAGTTTATTAACCACTTCGCTTCGCTCGCAGAGTACAAACTAGGCCGTTGGCCTCGGATTAGAAGATGCCTTCACGTGGATTTGAACCGGCTATTTTTATGGTACTTTTCGTTTTGATTAATTTTAGGGGAACTAAGCGAGCTATAAGAAGATAGTGTAAATAAACAAAATGTGCAGAATAATGTCTTACTTTAGATAAAACCAAAAAAAAAAATGCTTCATTCTCATCCGAAAAATCGCAGAACATAGTTACTTCCGGTCGAAAAAACGTGCTTTCGATCTATGCATTTTTTGGTCCAACATGTTTACCAAATTTGGACCAAATCGGACTTAAAATGCGGCCGTTAGAGTGCGAACACACACATATATATATACAATTTTTAATGAGCCCAAACGTGTTCTGGGCACCATGATCGGTGCCAATTTACTACTTCCTACCTTAGGTATCACCATAAAGGTCATTTCAATAGATCATCTTTCCTATGGAAATTCGATAACACCAGTAAGGCAATCAATAATAATCTAATTTCGGTTTTTGTTCATTGTAGGCTGTGTTTACATAATAGTATGTTTTTGAACTTTTTATTAAATAAAGTTGTTACTAACCCTAAATAAGGTGTATTCTTTCACAAAATAAAATAATATAAATGAATGTGGAGGTAGCAAGATGGTTGACAGGTTTCTCACCTTGTTTTTAGTTTAAGTTTTACTAATCAATCATAATCATAATTTATCAAATCATAATTGTAAATATACGTCCGATTAAAATAAACTGTCATATAGAAGAGAAGTGAATAAAATACAAACACTAACGTAACAATCAGACTTCTATATAACGTTGCATTCAAGTCACATTCCCGCAAAAGAAACGTGAATGTAGCTGATACACTGCAATTTGTCATTTACCCAGCGTTAAAACCTCCAGTACGTGATGTAACTTTGAACTATTTTGCTTTTAGCCAATCAATCGATAAACTTTTTATACATTACATTGCTTAATCGCTGTACATCGGTGGTAGGAGATACAGTAGTTTACTAGATTCAGTCTAACAACTGTTGAACTTTTGCAAACAGAAGATAAGGAACAACAACAAAGTACAAGGAACCAACAGGGTCTAATTAGGATTGCGGTACTCTAACCCCCTGACTGTGATTTAATTTTAAACTTTATGTGGTCCTGAGGGGGTAGAACTCAAAGTTTTTAAATGTAAACATAGGTATTTCATAAATACCTGTGTATCACTTTTTTCTGCTGCTCACAGTCCTGTTTAATGTCTCTATATATTTAACGAGACAACGATCTTTTCGCCTTTCGATCATGCATTTTCAAGTCACTTTAAAATTCATAAACAATAATTGGCATAATTTTAATGCATGTCAAAAATATCACATAAAGTTTTACACACCAAACATTACACAACACAATTAAATTTTATTTTTTTTAAACAAATTAAAAAAAAACAAACGAGTATTAATTTAACTTGATATTGAATTTAATATTAATTTATTATTAATTTATATTAGGTCGGTACATATGCAAGCTTAATAAATGTAATTGTTGAAGTTTTAGACCCTTGCGTTGGGATTTATGTACATTAAATTAATACTCGTTTGTTAAAAAACATTTTAAATTGTGTTGTGTAATGTTTGGTGTGTAAAACTTTATGTGATATTTTGGACATGCATTAAAATAATGCCAATTATTGTTTATGAATTTTAAAGTGACTTGAAAATGCCTGATCGAAAGGCGAAACGATCGTTGTCTCGTTAAATATAGAGACATTAAACAGGACTGTGAGCAGCACACAAAAGTGATACACAGGTAGTTATGAAATATTTATTCCCAGTCCAGTAAGGCAAACAAACAAACAAAAAGTAAATATGTAAACATAGGGCTTATGACATCATTTCTTTTTGTCCTCAAATCACCAACATTTTGATACCAAGCAAAGTAAAGTACTACAACCCTATCAAATATGGCGGCCGACAAATTCTTTTCCCAAAAATACTGAACTCCTCCCGCAATTTGCAACAGTTTAAAATAGAAAGAGGAACTTTTAAATGTCTTCCGATTAATAGTACCCATTTTCACAAGCGTTCAACACCAACTCTCTCCCTCCAAGGAGAAACATTTTGTTTAGCCGTAATTATTTTGATAACATTCCACATTCTCTTTCCCTTAACATAAATACAGTTTATAAGAGAAACAAGTAGGCTCCTGATAGTTGGTGTTTGATCTGGTCTTCCAGCAAAATTGAAAATTATTGCTCATCAATATTTCTTACTTCGGTTTTATTGCTGCAATGAAGTTAACAGAATTTAATCGAATAACAATTTTAAGAATGCGTGTATACAGTGATTTAACAAGATCGTATGTGGATTTGGTTAATTTATTTAATGATACTTAGTGGGATTTTTAACTCTTTAAATGTGTACAATTATAAGGACTATAAAACTGTAGGAATATCAAATTTGTTAAGATTTTGTGTTTATGTTTTATGTATATTATTATAATTATGTGTTTAAAGAAAGATAAAAACATTATATTTTAATTGCCTTTTATTTCATATTGATAGATCAAATGATTTAGAAGTTATTAATATTATAGGCTATATTATCGATTGAAGTTGTAAACATAACCACAAAGTATAATCTACGATAGGTTTTGTTTGCGTATTACAGATAATGGGTGAAATCCGCTGTTATAATATTAAGTTATATTATTTCTTCTTTAAGTGTTATTCCACGTACGCTCGATTTTATAGGAGTTGAGTTATAACAGCTGTGTAAGATTGTTCGTTTTAAACTTTATGATTTTTTCAGTGGTAGAATAACAATGAGATTTCAATATTACAATTAAGTTGAATTATCTAATGTGGTTAAATGTTTGACTTATTTTAAAACTGCGTGTAGACTATGTACATTTTTATATGTATGATAATATTATTATTATTATTAAAAAGGCTTAAAACAACCAAATAAAACAAAAGTACTGGGGTTTCAATCTTTTACATCGAACTAGACGGTACCGGTGGCTTCGCTCCCAGATGTGATTAACCCTGCAACTGTCAGACTACTCAATTTGAGTGGTCGTGGGGGCGTGGCACGTGAAAACGATCAATTTTGACAACTCTACTTGTAATAAAATTAATATTTCACCCACTAAAAACTATCCAATCGCAATAAATCAAAAACCGTTGGAAAGGAAATGATCTAAAATTTAATTTTTGCATTTACAAGGTTTTTCTAAACCGTATATTTACATACGTAATCATCGTTGCAGTTTTTTAGTTTTCTAAAAGCCAATGTCGCGTGAATTTTAATGCACTAAAACTACCTTTAATTCCAGTTTCTATGTCTTTCAATACAGCCCGCCCGGTATTTTTCTGAGTTATATCTGTATACTGAAGGATTCATCACACATTTACCTATCTGAAACTGCCATCCAAACCAAAATCGGACAAATAGTTCCAAAGATATGGAATTGTCTGTAAACCTTTGCAATTGAGCAGATTTCAACCAATAATACAACACATTTTGCGTTCGAGATATCTTTTATAATTCGAATTATTTCAATAGACTTTTTGATATCTATTTATAGACCAAAGTTCAATCTTTCATTTGGTGTAAAGCAAACTATATTTGACTTTTTAGATGTTATTCAAACAGCAGTTGAAAGTTCATATTTGCACAGAATTCATACTACCGCTTGAGTTTGCAAAACAAGGCTGTTTCCATTGTCTTCAACGGTCATATTTTGAATTTCCTTTGTCCGCACGATGTTTCATTTGTTTGATCTTACTTTTGTAATTCAATTGATTCTAAGTAAAACACTTTTATGATGAGGTAGTATACAAGTATACAGTTCAATTCTTTGATTTATTCTCTACACTTTGTTTTAATAATATTTCATTTTTGGGCAAAGAATATATTAGTAAATTACGTTTCAAATTAGGCGGTTTTGTTAGCAATCGTGTATTTGGAACACAAAAACTGGTGTTTTCAAAATAAGAAATTTGAAATCGATAAATGTTTTTATACAGTTCTATTTAGAACTAAATTACGAAACTTTTTTACTTTTACGAAAGAACTACAAAAAATGTTTACCACTTGTTATGTAGGCCTAAAGTTGAACTTTTTCCTTTCGTTACTGAACATTTTTTGCTTCTTGAGCTAATAACTTTTACAATTTTACACCAATACATTTTTTAATTACATATATTAATTTGTTTAACCTTTCTCTACAAAAAAGGTATAGAACACTTTTGGATTGGTATACAATTACTATATTTGGCGATTTTTTGAAAATATGCTTGCTTGCACACGCACCGAAATGACTTGGCGTTGCAAAACATTAACATGGACAGTTGTAGGGTTTTAAATAAATAAAAGGATTATCAGGTAAATATTATGCCTTACCATTACACACAATTAAAATACGATTTTAGATCGAAGTTTCATAGACCAAACGCACAGTGAGTTTCACCCTAGTCTATATGTTTATCCCTTTTAGGCCTACGGAATTTATTAGCTATTCACTAATAAACTCTAAAAATCCTATTTTCCTCCAGTTTGTTATTCATAATACATAAAAATTACAAATTTGGTGTTACGGTGTATTTTAACATCTGTGAGTAAGTACATTTCATATTATTGCATACTGTTTTGATATATATTTAACGGTTAAACCAGCGTATACATTAAAACACAGAATTTTGTTTAAAAATGTTGAGCTTTTGATCAAAATCAGTTGTTTTATTTATAATGGTCGCCCGTCCGCAAAACCCATAACTTGACCATAATTTATTTATTTATTAAAATTTTTTACTAGGAACACTAAATATTTCCTTGATAAAACACAACCTAGAGAATTTATTCTCTGACAAGTACTCTACATGCAAATGAAAATTTCGTAAAAATGGGTTGGGCATTCCAAAGATTAGCCTGGACAAAAAGACAACAAAATTTAAAAAAATATTTAGGTTTTCTAAAACTTTGAATTTTATAAAAAATGAAATATATGAGTTTAAAAAAAGTTGTTATTTCAAAATCACTGACAGACACTGTAATTTTAATTTATAAGTAGACTACATGACTTCGAGTCCTGCTCGCTTCAATCACCAAACCCCGCTGTGATTTGTAGATGAACAAACGCAGACAGATTGTTGTATAAAGTGATATTTTCATAAAATTATAATTGATTAGAACACAGGCTCTTCTATAGGGGTGCGATGCGGCAGGATAGGGGTGACCTGGATCTTGACGACTGGGCAGTAGAGCCAGAGTTTTTTTACGTGAGTGACTGGAAGTTTGTATATAATAGAGAGGGATTTTCAAAATAAAAAATGAAATATATTGATTTTAAAAATTCGTAAACTGCTGCCAAAACAAAGCTGTAAATAAAAATACATCAGTGACCGTACAACGCAACATCGGGTTATTGTTATGTTTTCGTGCGGGTGAAATAATATACGACCGCTCTAAAATCACTTAACGCAAGGGTTGATTTATAGCGTCCAGCGCCCCTAGCGGTGCTATCTGTAATTTCCCTCTAATGGAGTAACATATCTCCACGACCTGAGTTAATGGGATCAGATATGTCACGGTTTCCACTCGATTGATTGTAATTTCTTGGCGGATGTAAAGAGAATTTTTATTGAGTTTCAAGGTAGTATATCATACACTTTTATTGACAAATTTATTATCACAGTTTAAACGAAACGGCACGTGACCATGTTGGTATACAGGGTGTTTTAAACTTCACGAGGCGGTTTTATACATCTAAACTAAGAAAGTTGCTATACACGGTGTTTGAAAATGCTAGTTTTTAAGATACTGCTTTGCTTTGTTTTCAGGAAATATCTATGTTTTATTCCAGAATGTTTTTTTTTTACCATACATCGAATTTAATACCTTTTACCATAGATTTTATGTTCTTCAAAATTCAACATTGTCAATTTAGCGATTATCCTCGTTGGATTATTTTGTCGATAACAATAACAGATCTTAAATCTAAAGAGTTACCACCTAAATTTGACATTTTTCATAAAACCTTTACTTTTTCAGTTATTTTGATCAGATAAATTTAAGACGCCATTATAAAATGGTTTATTGGATTATATGATTTAAAAACCAAATATGTTTTTACTTTATTATAGTTACCATGTCAAGTTTCAATTCCATCCGTAAAACCATTGTCGAAACATTTAGGGTAAAAAAGTGTTGATTGCCTATCGGTCGTTTTCAGAGTCAAAACAAACGAATGGAGGATAATAGTTAAGTTATGTGTAATTGATTTGTTCAATCCGGCATCCTATACCAACACAGTAAACACAACAATATTGTACGTACATATGCTGATATTATCTTCAACTTAGCTCTTATCCTTCATCTGATTGTTTTGACTGTGAGACCATCAGAGAGGCAATCGAAAGGGCTACAAAAAAGGTTCCTTGTTCGTTTTTGTGAAAATGTACTATTTTTGAGTAATTTAATTTTGAAATTTTCATAAAGCCGCCATTTTGAAACGCATTATTGAATTTAATCGCAAATTTTTCCTCAGGCATATCATTGTTAGGTTAAACTGCTTGCCAAGTTTGAACTCAAGCAGTCAAACATTAATCTGGATATGATTTATTTTGTAAAAAATGGCGGATCATATTTTTAGCTTATTTTTAGCTATAGGCTAGAATGAGCTTTCGAGATGTAGCCGCATAGTTCTGAATCACCCTGTATTCATTGCATTTAGAGTAGTAATCGTTTAAAAATTAAGTATTTTTAATATCCAGATTTTTATTATGCAAGCCTTTTTTTAAAACAAGTTCATAAACAAATTTTTAGAATTATATGATCATGTCTTTAAAGGTGAAAATCCATATTTTTCATGTAATTCTTCTCGGGTGATAATGTTAGAAGTTTAAAATTCTAAAAGTATACTCAAATGCAATTTGTGCCTTAAACTATGTCCTTGTGGGAAGGAAATGTTCTTGAGGCCGACAAAGATGCTTTCTTCCCGTAAGACACACAACATTTTTCCTCCAGCTGCAGTTTTAGTAAATAATTTGCATTTTACTATTGAAGAAACTTTATTTAAACAAATCCAGGTGTGCTTATGACTAAACGGGATAGGTGTAAACGTCTATGGTGATATTCTGATTTACACTTCAAAAGTATAGAAAATATTGAATAAAAACAAAATTTATGAAACGAGAATGTACAATGTCCATTTCAGAAGTATTACCAAGTAAACTATTTTAACACAACTTACGAAATGAGGAAGCACAATGTATTTCAGAAGTATTATCAAGTAAACTATATACTCTGCTATATCATACACATGTGTACTATGTAGTAGAGGGTGACTCGTGACGGAAAAAACGTGACGATAAAATCCAATTCACCTTCCGCAATTTTTAAACGAGGTGCGCCTATAGATGTTTACACTACATTCATACAGTACAACCTCGTTAAGTCGGAACAGCCGGGAATGCCGCCAATCCGACATACAAAAATGAAAATAAACTGCATACTTACAATATTTACCTTTATTACGGAGAAAAACACTTTAAAAATATTTACTCGTCACAATAAAACAAAAAACTCATCTGTGGACTGTAAAGGTATGTCTACTTTTTGGGGAAAAAGCTTGTAAGTTTCTGTTGCGACAGTTTCGAGTAACGTTTACGTGCCGCACGGAAAACAAACTCGGTTGTACGATCACCGTGCAGTACGCTAAAATTATGCGCTCATATAAAGCAATAGCGCTACCAAAATGCTTATTTTTATTTATTGCAAACCGGTCCGGGTCACCCGGAGATCCGACTTAAAGGGGGCCACTTAACGAGGTTGTACTATATTTACAAAAACAATAGAAGTTATGCCAAGAGTACACGGACGCGGAAGTTCATTGATGCGTTGTTGTTTCGGCAGGTATTTTATAAAATAAAAAAATATAAAATAAATCCAGGTTACTTTGTCGCACGCCTATAGAATGGTATGTCGTTACTCTACCATATTAGTGATGCAGAAAAGACATCTTAAGGCCCGGTGATCATGAGCTGCAAAGTAATCGGGACGCCGAGATTGTTTTCAATCGGATAGGCAGAAATACATTGGGAGTAATGGGGCAATGCACAAGGGACGCCGATAGCTATCGGATACCCTCTGCCTATCTAGATAGGTATCGAGGCAACATCTGGTGTCTCCCCTTTATCTGCGTTTCACTTGTACACAGTTGGTAATACGACAGTGCACATGTGACGCTGCGTCAGTTCTATCTGCTTCTTTTAATCAGGTAAAATTTCCAAGGTATCAGAGACAGGATTAAAATGACGCGTCGTCCTATCTCCTCATGTGAAACTCCATAGATGTCAAACAGATACAATTGAAAACTATCGCTGCGTCCCGATTACTTTCAAGCTCATGTGCACCTTGCCTAAAGTAGTAGCTGTAACAAAATTATAAAATGTGGATTCAAACCAACTTTCAGGAAAAATTGTTTAACAAAAAACCCTTGTGGATTGGTAGTGCAGCTACCTAGCTCTAGTTCCTATTAAAACATTTGTTCCAGTTTTAATTGAATAAACAATTCTGCGAACGCACATTGTTATTTTGTAACGATTCACTTGTAACAGACCCCTCACCACTCATCCCTTATGAGTCGTGGTGAGCGTTGATAATGATCTATTGTTTTATATTACGTGAACACAGGTTGATAGAATGTTTCACTAGAACTGATGATATCCAGACATGGATTTCCGCAATTGTATAAAACACATTATATAATACGGCATTGCATGTACTGATAGGGACACAGGGTTGATTGAGTTTCAACTATTGCATTGTTGTACAATTACCACTGTCACACGGAATTGGAAATAAAAATGGCTCTCACGTCACAACAGTAACTAAAAAATAAGTTAAACTGTACAGTGAAACCTTGATAATTCGAACCTCGGTAATCCAATAAATTTATTTATTTCAAACCTTGGTAATCCGATTATCAGTAATCAAACCTCGGTAATAGAACCTTGGTAATTAGAACTTCGTCAATTCGAACCTTAATAATTCTGATCCTGGTAATTTTAAATCAAATCCCGGTAACTCGAACCTCGGTAATCTGAACCTCGGCAATCAGAAACTTGTTAATTCGAACCTAGCTAATTTGATTATGGGTAATCCGAACCTTTATATTTCAAACCTGGTTAATTCGGACCTTGGTAGTTTGAACCTCGGTAATCCAAACTTTCATTATTCGAACCATGGTAATTTAAACGCCTAATATTAATTTGCTTTTATAAAAATAAAATTTAGTTTTTTAAATACAAAGATAACGTTGTTTTCATTATTTCTTTAACTTAAAATATAGCAGAGTTATTTGCTAAAAACAATTTGTATCTTGGTAGTTTTCTATAATATCCAAAATTACTAAAGAACCAAATTATGAGTAAAGTCATGTAAATAAAGTTCATAATTAATTTAATTATTATAAACTAACAAAAACACGTTTTTAATAAAACAAAAATTCTACATACAACGAATGTAAGTATTTTATAAAAAAATTGTGGATAGCTGGAAAACGAATCATTTCCGATCCTATGTTTATAAGAACTTTTTTCTTTATTTTCACTAGTAGAAAACATCTTGAAAGTTTCCCCGTTTCTTTCTGAATCACCATGTATACTCCCATGGAACACTTCTACAAACTTGAACACACCTTGAAAAAGATCTATTCAAACTAGAAATTGCGCCAGCTTATAGAACCACAAATTAAACTTTGAATACGCCAATTCAGGTATATTCAAAATTAAAAGTTCCAACTTCGCAAAGTTTTATATTGGACAAACAGGATGAACAACATTCACAAAAAAGTCTAAAATATCTGAGCAAAGATCACACTTAGTCAAACATTTGATAGATCATAACCATTCCTACAAAACTATCCAGGAAAATCTAAATATTTTACATATATTGAAATAATGAAAATATTCAGTAACTTTTTTTCGAATTCTGCTCAGTTAATCGTAATTTTTATTTTTTTGTACTCACTTTAACTCCAGAAATAAGATATTGAGTTCAAATTTGGTATAAGCATTTTGTATTTTACGGTTTGTAAATATATAAAACACAAGTAATTTATTTTTATAATTTTCAAAATGGCGGCCGTTACGAATTGATAACGTGGAACGTGGAATATCTTGAAAACTGTAACTTTGCAAAAAAAAATTAAAATTGAATTTTTTTTTTCTTTTTTAACTACAGACAAAAATACATAAAAGATAACCAAGTTATCGACAAAAAACTGAAAACATAATTTCCTGGTAATTGTCTATAACATCTAAAATAACCTTAAACAAATTTAATTTTAATTTTAATAGTATTAATAAATAATATAAAATGCTTTGAAATGGGGCTCTTAACCACTTTAAAATGGGGATTGACAGTATGCTTTAATAATACTAATCAATACCATTTCAGTGAATACTACAGTGATAAATATCAGTTTTCGATAAGTCAGCAATCATCTGACTTTATTTTTTATAAAATAATTTACATTCATTATTTATTCAAACAACCTCAACCGTCAATGTTTACTTCAGAAGACGAACTATCGTTTTGTTTAAACAAGGACCGCGAGTGACACCAAAACCCTTTACACAAATCTAATACTAGACATGAGTGTTTATTTCATTCCAATATAACAAAATCATTGTCCACTCAACGAAAGGGACACGTTTTCCCCAATGTATTTATTGTATCCTGCACTGTGAGTTACAAGGCATCATGGGAAATACATTAACCACACCCCTCACTTCTTACCATTGTTGTGACAACAATGCGTACTGTATTCGAGTAAGGTTTTGCCTTTATATCACGACGCAATGCGTTTACCCATTGTGCCGAATAATTTAAACTCTCCTGAAGGTGTTTTATTTGTGTGTTTACGGTTTTGTAGAAGGTTACCTTTGTAAAGCAAACCCTTTCCTTGGGAAACCTTTCAACATTTATACATAGCTCTGTAGCTTTGTCGTATTTAACTGGCCTAAAATATATATGCTTCAATCTTGTGTAACACATTTCATGATGCGTTGACTAAATAGTTTTACGTAAATAAGTTGCAACATGGCTGCGTACACTGTAGGATCGCCGTATTTCTTAAAATAACAAAATTGATCGAGTACGTATCTTAACGCAGTAATTCATCCAGACAGTAAACAAAATTCAATTTAGAAACTGTTTTGAAAAATTGAAGGAATCGTAAACAGTTGTGGGAAATTTCCTGAATTAATTTGAAACACTAAATAATTAGCTAACGCAGCTGAAGTGCTGACGTAAATTGAGAGAATTTATAAAATTAATTATTTGGGAACTTGGTCAACTCACGAAGGCGATGAACAGGTGGCGCGTGTAAGAAATATATAAATATAATTAGTTTGCACGTCAGCTCCCAGACCCGGCTCACGCACTGATTTGTTCCACAGTGGAAAATCTCGCTTTGCGGGTTTGCACCTCTGATCAGAAGCTGCCCTACTTAAAATCCCCCATGCGGATGAACCAGATAGTTTTACATTCTGATCGATTTTTTTTTTTGGGGGGGGGAACCAGTCTGACTATAAGGTCGTTTAAAAAACAAAATGTGCAGAATAATATAATATACTTATTTTTTTACATAAAACACTAAAAAAAGCTTCATTCTAGTATGACCCTCTCAAAATATTGTTACTTACGGTAAAAAACGTGATTTCGGTTGTTCGATTTCGTTTACTTTCTCACTATAGTATAATATAGAGAAAGTATAGTGATCGCAAAAAAAATTATGTTAAGATTTTTGTGGAAATATCCGTTTGTGACCTCCTGAGTCCAAAAAAGTGGTTTTTACAAAGTGTCTGTCTGTATGTCTTATGTATACAAATCTAGATAGAAAACAATTCTATCGATTTCAAATAAATTTGCACCAAACATTTCAATTAGGCCTGTATAGTTGCACGAAAAAAGGCTTTGAAAAATTTTCATAAACAACGCCCTTTTGGCCAAAAAACCCCGGAAAAATCAGTTATTATTTTTTTATAAAAAAATTGCTCTAACGATTTTGATAAAATTTTTAGCTTATTTGTAGCCCTTAATGTACCCTACCATATGCGAAAACCGCATCTTTCTAAAAATTCTCGTTTAGCTAATAATGATAATAATAATTAATTTTTGGGGTTTTTTTGGCCAAAAAGGGGGTTGCTTTTAAAAAAATTTCAAAACCTTTTTTCATGCATCTATACAGCCTAATTGACGTGTTTGATGCAAATTTGTTCCAATAGTTTTCTCTCTAGATAATGATAATAATATTTATTATTTAATCTCCTACTTCAATATCACCTCTTCTATCCCTCCTACAATTATGAAGTCACAGTGAATCTGTTAAATAATTTAAATAAGTTTGTGAGAAAGTATGTGCCAGTTTCTGGTACCGTTTATTTCTAGTGAACTCGTCCGAGAGATTTAGAAAACCATCTAGTGTACCGAATTTGGACCAATTCAGATGTCAGTGTGCAATTTTGTAAACATTTGGTACACAGGCTGGTTTTCTAAGTCTTTCTAACGTGTTTGTTACCCAAAAAAATCCGACTAGAATGAAATGTTTTTGAGGTTTTGTTTACAAAAGAAATATCTTTGATTATTCTGCATATTCTGTTTTTTTTACTCGACCTTATAGCGCGTCCGGTTCCCGCAAAATCGATGAAAACGTAAAATATCATGTTGAAATCCACATGGGGAATTTTACCGTGGAGGGTGTCTGACCGGGGGCCGTCTCTGAATAGAGATCATAAAATTATTACAATTTTTCTCCTACCATTCAACAACTTAAAATGCATCTTTTGCCCAGCGATGAAAGCTTTGAGAGTATTGATTACGGGTAAAAATAGCGGTGTTTAAATTTCTTAACTAACAATAGAAATTAAACATTTGTTCGGTTTTATCTTTTTAACTAAGTGTGGAAATAAAAGTTAAATGATTATGAAATAGTTATTTGTGTCTTGAGGGAGGATAGTATCACTTTTTCTCCTCGAAAGAAAATGTTAGACTCTCAACATGTTTCCTCCATCAACAGTTTTAGTAAACCATTTGCATTTTACTCCGAAACAAACTTGATTAAAACTTGGTCATTCAAATTTATAAAAACAATTGAGGTTATGCCAAGAATACAGTCACGGAAGTTCATCGGTGTTTCGTAGATTCATCAGTTTTTTATTAACATTTATGATTTAGGCCGTGGAAAAGTGCTCATATAAAAAGCATTGAGTTTACTTGCCAGCCCGCTTATAGGCGAACGACAAAGTAAACGCAATGCTTTTTATATGGGACTTTTTGCCAACCGGATAATAAGTTGTTCTTTCTGCCCTATTAATGAGGCATACAATTCTTAAAGAATTAGGTGGAGGAAACATATCTTTTCAGTAGCTTTGAAATGACTAGGAAATTAAAACTTTCAGTAAAGTAAGACTTACATAGTTCCATTCTGTACAAACACAATCGTTGTTTTACTTCAAGATGTGAATTATAAACTCATTTAAACTCCGACTTGGCGTTATACACTTTATCAAAGTTCACGGTAAAGGAAAGTTAAAAACAAAGATCACAAAAGGGATAATTAATTATATTTGTCATCATCAATTAAAACTTCCATTCTGTGATAAAGTTTTACCATTAATCTATAAGTGAAATACGAATATACTTCTTCAATACGAGAGGGAAGTTAAACATTTTGTGACTTTATTGAATAGCGATAACTGCAAATAAAAAATTAGCTGACGTGTGTTGAGCAAATTTCTAAAATTAAGTTGATATGTTTTAGTGTTTCAAATAACTATTTGGGAAATTGGTCTATTTACGAAGGCTATGAATAGCTACCTGAACGCTGACGTGTGTTGAGCGAATTTATAAAATTAAATTTATATGTTTTAGGGTTTCAAATAAATATTTGGGAAATTAGTCTATTTACGAAGGCTCTGAATAGCTACCTGA